>JAAGNO010020349.1:41102-65467 GCA_033439905.1 Ceryle rudis
TTGCCCAGGGAGGTGGTTGGAGCCCCATCCCTGGAGACATTCAAGGTGGGGCTTGACAAGGCTCTGAGCAACCTGCTCTGGTTGAAGATGGCCCTGGTTTCAGCAGGGGGGTTGGACTAGATGACCTCTAGAGGTCCCTTCCAACCCAGACTTTTCTGTGATTTCTATGATTTTTCCCTAGTGGAGTTTAGTCCATTCCCAGAGGACATTTCCAGACTGCTGTGCTCACAAGTATCTTGTAAGTCTACCAGGTGTAAACGAAATAACCAAGCCAGGGAAAACAGAAGCTCGAACTCCTTGCTCCATTTCAAAAACACATTGTGGTCATGACCAATTAGTCCAGTTGAAGAAGGTTTCAAGTGCAATCAAAACACACCAACTAACATGTAGCACTCAACTGTGTTTGTAATGCAAGACATGGCAGCATCATGCAAGAGGGTACAGCAGGTAAATCCACCCACTGCAGTATCACTACATTTAAAATACAGCCTGTGTCACCATATTTCTGTTGAATTTAGTTCTCACTGTGAAAATGTTTCATGATGCCCACCCACCACCAGTGGGTCTGAGGCAGTGAAACAGTTACCTACCTTGCAGGGAAGCTCTGTAGGCGATTGTAAGCCATGTGCAAGATTTTCAGGTGTGGATGACCTGTTAACAAGGGTACACATTTATCTGTAAGGTTGTTATTCGTCAAATACAACTCCTGCAAGATGCTATGGGTTTCTTCAGAAAGAGTGGCTGGAGGAAGCATTTCCAGTTTGTTGGCAGAGGCATTAAGAAATCTCAGGCTGCAAAGAGAAGTTGCATAAAGGAGTTCAGTTAAACATCCTGCAAGTTTTGTTTAGAAGTATAAATAAACTATTTACTTTTAAGAGTTAAATAATTATAAAGGAAAGATCAAAAGCAACACATTCACAACAATAGATTCACAACCAGAAGTCTAGCATCATATGAACAAAGCTTGAGAATACGTTTTTAAATTAACATATTTGTACAAACAAAAGATCAGCAAAATTAATGTCAGAATGCCTCTATCCCTATCAAGACCTCAGTACCTCCAACATTACTACAGATGTACCTATAGGTGCAAGCAATAACAAGCTACAACATTTCCATATTCATTCCACATAAAAATCAATTCTCAATTCATCACCAACCAACCATGAGACTATAGCTGCCCTTCAAGTGACTAAAAGTTGTCATTCGTAAATAAGCCAGCCAATTTTTCAGTATTTTAAATACTGGGTATTTTTTTTAAGCCTGCAAGCCTGAAAGTAACTATAAAATATGAAAAAATACTCTTTGAATATTGGCATAACTAAATATCACAATGTTAGGGATTGGAAGAGATCTCGAAAGATCATTTAGTCCAACGCCCCGTGCCAGAGCAGGACCACCTAGATTGGGTCACACAGGAATGTGTTCAGGTGGGTTTTGAATGCCTGCAGAGGAGACTCCAAAACATCTCTGGGCAGCCCATTCCAGTGCTCTGTCACACTCACCATGAAAAAGATTTTTCTCATATTTGTGTGGAACCTCCTATGTTCCAGCTTGCACCAGTTGCCCCTTGTCCTGTCATTGGTTGAGACTGAGAAGAGGCTGGCTCCATCCTCCTGACACTTGCCTTTTACATATTTCTAAACATTACTGAGGTCACCCCTCAGTCTCCTCCAAGCTAAAGAGACCCAGCTCCCTCAGCCTTTCCTCACAAGGCAGATGTTCCACTCCCTTAATCATCTTTGTGGCTCTGTGCTGACTCTCTCAAGCAGTTTCCTGTACTTCTTTAACAGAGGGGCCCAGAACTGGACACAATACTCCAGATGCGGCCTTACCAGGGCAGAGTAGAGGGGGAGAAGAACCTCTGTCAACCTACTAACCACACCCTTTCTAACACACCCACAGATGCTGTTGGCCTTCTTGGCCACAAGGACACATTGATGGCTCATGGTCATCCTGCTGTCTACCAGGACACCCAGGTCCCTTTCCCCTACGTTGCTTTCCAACAGGTCAGTCCCGAACTTATACTGGTACATGGGGTTGTTCTTGCCTAGATGCAAGACTCTACACTTGCCCTTGTTCTATTTCATTAAATTTCTCCCTGTCCAAGTCTCACTGAATGGCAGCACAGACTTCTGGTGTGTCAGCCACTCCTCCCAGTTTTGTGTCATCAGCAAGCTTGCTGACAGTGCACTCTATTCCCTCATCAAAGTCATTCATGAATATATTGAATAGTACTGGATCCAGTACCGATCCTTGAGGGACTCTGCTAGATACAGGCCGCCAACTAGGTTCTGTCTCATTGACCACAACTCTCTGGCTTCTTTCCTTCAGCCAGTTCACAATCCACCTCACTACCTGATCATCCAGACACTTCCGCAATTTAGCTGTGAGGATGCTGTGGGAGACAATGTCAAATGCTTTACTGAAATCAAGATAAACCACATCCGCTGCACTACCATCATCTGTCCACCTGGTTACGTCCTCATAAAAGGCTATCAGGTTGGTCAAACATGACTTCCCCTTGGTGAAGTCATGTTGGCTGCTCCTAATGACCCTCTTATCCTTGATATGCCTAAGGATAAGTTGTTCCATCACCCTTCCAGGGATGGAGGTGAGGCTATAGTTACCCGGGTCCTCCTCCTTGCCCTTTTTGAAGACTGGAGTGACATTTGCTTTCCCCCAGTCCTCAGGCATGTCTCCTGTTCCCCACAACTTACCAAAGATGATGGATAGTGGCTTAGCAATGACTTCTGCTGGCTCCCTCAGCACCTGCGGGTGCATCCCATCAGGACCCATGGATTTATGGATCAATATGCATCAATCACAAACAAAAACCCACAACCCTGACACCAGGCAGTAATTTTCCTTTTGGGTTTTAAAGGTAGACAGTGCTAATAGTAAATGAAATGTAAAAATTTATATACATGCTTGCTGACGTAGACAGCAAGACAGCCATATCTCTGTGTAGATCCTGAGTGCCCTTCCCCTACTCCCCAAAGCAGCAGAAGCCCTCGTCAATATTTTCTGTAGTCCCACCACAAGCAGTAAGTGTTGAAGAAGCAGAGAAATGAAGTTATTTTTTCTCCCTCAAAGGACTTTTTCCAGGATGGCAACAAAGGTAAGACCTCTCCCTTTCTCTTCAGTAAAGGCTGCCTTAGAGATCTTGCAATACAGAAGTAAAGTGTGTGCCTGCCAGTCTGCCATGGCCACATTCAAACCAGGCTCCACTGCTCCTACCAACTGACAGGAACGGGCAGCTGCAATGGGCAAAGCTAACTTCAAGAAATCAGACTCAGAAATGAGGTGGCTGAAGCCTATAAAGCCACCGATCAGGACAGAAAAGGTAGATGCACTCCTGTCATCCGTCTTAAAGAGAAAGTGATAAAATATCCCATATATACAGGAATCCACACTGACCTTTAAAGTCTCTTAATGAATGAAATGAATTTGCAAGAGTTGCATCTGGTTGAAACTTGCGCAGTAGCAAATAAGCATCAGACATGCTACAGAGGAGTCAATGTGGAATGCCAAAGGATTAAAAACCCCCACTATTTCCATTAGAAGCAAAACTCTCAGCACTGCACAGAACTGAAACTAGGTTAGCTGTTTTACAAAGAAAGAGAGGTCCACTTAGGAGAAACATAGTTTAATCCTCAGGCTCATTCATTATTCACAAGAGTGGTAAAACTCCAGAGAAGGAAGGGAGGAGAGGGAGGTTTAATACAGAGACAAGGAATAAGCAGCTGAAAGGTAGTTTTAAAATTATTTATTTATTCTGAAGAGATGCTGCTCAGTTTCACCCCTTAGCTATAAACTAAAAATATATTAAGCTCATTCAAAGTTTGATTATTAAACTGAAGCATACCACATCAATGGTTCCTGTACTTATTTAAACACCAGCAAGCATGTCTATTGCTAAAGTACTGACAACTATTACTTCGGCAACTTCAACCTAATATGTGTGAGTCTTCTCTCTCTCTCTCTAAAAAAAAAAAAAAGAAAAAAAAAGAAAGAAAAGACACTTTGATTAACATTTAAACCACAATAAATTTTGTACCACTCAGTACAAAATGGGTAACACTCAACAGTCAGGTTCAGAATAAATACTAATATCTATCTGTAGCTGACATCATTAGAATTAAAAGAACATTTTAGAAAAGAGTATGCTGCTTATTCACATGTTCCTTTTGACCAGCTGTTACATTAAAATGGTAAAAACATTCTGAAAAGAGAATTCTTTAAAGATATTCTCTGGATTAAAAAAAAAAAAAAGAAGAAAGAAAAAAAAGAAGAAAAATAAAAACAGAACAGAACAAAGCAGCTGACTGCTACTGCCAAAGCTTTGTCAATTCTGTGCTACAATCTTAAGTCAAACAAAAAAATAAAATCTGTACTTGCTCATCAGGTTTTCCATCATGCTGATTTAATAGAGAAGTCCTCCTCCAGGTTATTTCTACTCCCTTATTTCTTCATCCTTGTGCAATGTGCCAGCTGCTACCTTAGAAGGCTCATCACACAAAGGGAAATTTATTTGGGCACAACTGTTCCCTTCTCTTTTGTGCATGGCCTTAAACTGATTTATGTTCCTTGAAGATATCCCCACTCATACTGCTTATCAGATAGAAGCAGAATATCAAGTATTAAAGCTCAGTCCAAAATTAACTGTTTCCCTTTCCAATTCCACCCCCATGCTATACCACAAACTCATTAAAAAATAGAGCATCACTACAAAAACCTGAATACAGCAGCCTATGCACAAACCAGAATACAATATAGCAAGGATAGTGTGAATTAACAAGTACTAAAAGGCTCTTGGAGATTAAGAAAGAAACAAAGGCTGTGGCAGGGAAATGCCAGAATTCTTCAGCCTTGACATGGTGCAAATTCTCCTCTGGAGTAATAATATAAACACTGATCTCCAGACGGAGTATGTCACCTTAGGTTTCATGGGTTATTAAAGTACAATCTCTTGCTGAATGTAACTTCTCCAAGTAACAAAAAGAAAAAAAAAGACTGTCTCAATGAATAGGCAAGAATCAAGGACATGGATCTAATTCAACAAAAACAGACCTAATATTCAGTCACATGCTTTCCCTATTTAAACCCAGAGGATTCTGATCTCAGTTTGGACTTGAAAAAGCAGAGGGAGAAAATCTACTGAAAACTGCAAAAGGTTTAATTTTTTTTAATGTCAGTGCCTACCTGGAACACACAAAAAACCTGAATATAGACAATTTTGAGACTACAGCATCTCCCAATCCCTCACTATTTCCTGAGGTACCTTGGCAAACATGGCTTGCTGGTAAGACACAGTCATCATTGAAAAATGTAAGTCCTCCAAAAAGCTTAGGAATATTCAACAATAAAAAGAGAAACAGACAACTGCATCCGGTAGTGAAGCAACAGCAAATCAAAGTCACTGTGCTTATTTTTGAATTGGAAAGCATACTGCAGCTGCAAAAAGAGAATATGCAGAGAAATCAAGATCTCCAGTTTGACCTGAGCCCCAAGATCTCCATCAGCATAGAGCAGTTGAAATACAACATTTCTTCTTCAGTGCCTTCAACAGAGACACGATCTCAATTTCTCATTGCCTAATCCTACAATGATTTATGATTGTGATAGTAGGTGTGTGAGGAAGAATCCCATAAGCTAAGTGTGTCTGGTGGGAGAAAGAAAGGAGGGGGGTGGGGTATCAAGGTAGTTTACAGAGTATTTCTTCTCCAAAAAAAAAGTAGTGATGGAAACATTCCAGTGAAATCTCCTTACTGTTGATAGACTGTCAAAAAAAACCACAAACAAAACCACTTGACTGCTGCTGTCTCCTCAGATCTTACTTTCTAACCTATATTTAGCTGTTTCATTAGCTGGGATTTCCCCAGTTTCTAATATATCTGCTTGCAAACCCTAACCTACCAGCAAAGAGACAAATACAGCTAAGTATTTCTGCCACAAAATTATGTGTGTCAAACATAAAATAGCTCTTTGCATTTATTTGACTTTGTTTCCTCCCTCACTTCTCCACATCCATGATAGAACTAAATACTTGCATCAAAAGGAAGCAGCCACAGTGTGTGGAAATGGCAAATACCAAACAAGAGCAAGTTTAAACGTGTCATCTTCCAGGACTCCAGTAAAAAAAAACCAAACCAAACCAAAAATCCCAAACCAAATTAAATCAAAATAAAAACAAACAGCAAATCAAAACGGATAAGAACAGCTGAATAAAGCTGAAAACAAGAATCATGCAGATGAGAGCCTAGATGGACTCTGAATAGCTGACACTGGCTAGCCACCTAGCCACCACAGCTGGCTATTAGCAGACACTATAAAACAAAGCCCAAGCTACACATCTTCATCACACAACTGCTTTAAATAGTCTGATGTCTGTTTTAAGGACTTATACTGAAAACATTTATGCTAACTGGAAAGGAAGCTTAGGCAAGAGGCAAAACCTTGCCCATCACCACTGTGTCTCCATTTTTAACACCCCGACCAGTGCTTTTCTACCATGCCCAGCTAAAGCTCTTGAATTCTTGTTCGTCTTATCCAAAGAGCATTTTGTACAACAGTTTTTATGCCATTAAACGATAGCTTGCTTCAAGTTGGTTAAGGAAGGCAGCAAAAAGTCTGCATGAGAACTGGACAGAGTGGGAAAGGCATCACAACAGATGAAGCAGTGGATAGAAATGAAAGCCTGCAGGAAAGCAGGTGCATGAGAAAATGTTCAGGACTCAGCTTGGGAGTTTTCGCTATCAGCCCTAGCACTAGTATAAATTCTCTGTTTTTGCAGCATCTGGTAATGAGAAATGAAGAGATTATCTGGCTGCCTCTGTGGCACTCATCTTGCCAAGAAAATCCGCACCCTAGAAGAGAAATCCTTGCTAACATGATCAAGATGTGCATACTTTCAGTACAATGAACAGAACCAAGCTATATATTGGTCAGAGAAATGCTTCATAGTCTAGTCAGCAATTTCTCCTCAAGTAAGAGTTTAAAATAGAAAAAAAATTACAAAGCAGACCAACAAAATATCCCTAGATCACACTCTTCAGCAGAGAATGACATCTTTTCATTGGTTTTTGAAGGATTAAGGCAGAAAGGCAATGTTTGTTGATTCCTCTACAAGGAAAACAGAGGTTTTCTAGCAATTTTTTTTTTTTTTGGTGTGAAAGTGATATTCTCTCTTTGTGCTCCAATGCACTGATTTCCCTCCCTTTCTCAGATATTCTAGATACCAAAGCCCACCAGAGCTTGTGCTGAAGTTCACCCAAGGCACTTCACACCCACTTCATCAAATATTCAGGATTGAGAAGGAGAAAGTGTTTATAATTCACAGTGTGAGACTTCCTATCCAGACAAGATATCATCTGTCAGTTGCACAGACCCAAGTACCTTTCCAGAAAAAAAAAAAATCTATCTATCTATCTATCTATCTATCTATCTATCTATCTATCTATCTTTTCAAGGCTGCAAAAGGTGAATCATTTTCTGGAGAGATAAAGGTTCTGTAAGGTAAAGTGATTTGTCCAACATTACATGCTGGATAAAGACCTGAGTGATGGGCCACTCAGGAAGCCCAGTTCCCTTGGCACATCTTGCAGTATAGATTGTGCTTCCCAGGAATGCTTGGAGAACAGAAGCATTCTATCTTTTTGAAACGAAACCAAACAAACCCCTGAACTTATTTCTCTGGCTCAGACACATTTCTGTCCACACTTCACTGCTGAGCGATGCAAATATTTGAAAACAAAAATAAATTTGTTTGCTGTAGGACATTCCAAACTTAAAACTCACATTGTCCACTAATCTGTACTGCTATTTTCCTTCAGTTAACACTTCTGCAGAAGTCATAGGAACACTAGCATGGACAAATCATTTGCAAGCCAAGTCATCTAAACCAGTAAAGTGGTAGGGAAGAATGGGGAAAATCCCACCCAAGCCAACTGCTTCTATTATCATCCCAAGTGAGGGAGGCTGCAGCAGTGATGAGATGCCAGAATGGGTAAACTTTGTTCATCTCCTGTGATGGTACATGATTTTGTTATACCCATAGAAGACTTTGAAAACATATTCCCAGTACTGCTTGAAAGCTGCAGAGGGGAAAAAAAAAATCCCCAAGCCTGAATCAGCCATTTAGTACTATTACTCAATATATTTTTTAATTGTACCTCTTCTCAGCACAATTCTAGCAAACTCCTGGAAATCTACCCTCCAATCTTGGTTTTAGCCTGTACTTGTTCATTTTGGCATCACACACACACAAAAACGTTGTCCACAGTGTTGTAGCTCAATTTAAAAAGATGAGTTGCCATACAAAACAGGTTTTCTCTCACTGCCAGAATTGCTCTAATCTACATCCTAGACCTACAACCTATTTTTTATAAAGAAATTTTACAAAATTATTTCTTTCTCTGCTTTCAAGATGCAAGTAGCTTTCTGATACCTCAGATCCTCCGGGGTATCTCTCCTTTCCACGTTAACAGA
Source organism: Ceryle rudis (assembly GCA_033439905.1). NCBI lineage: Eukaryota > Metazoa > Chordata > Aves > Coraciiformes > Cerylidae > Ceryle > Ceryle rudis. Next base: position 49,593 of record JAAGNO010020349.1, read on the forward strand.
TACAAATTTCAACTCGGTTTTTGTCAACTGTTTTCATTTGGGTTTTTTTTTTGTTGTTGTTGTTGGGTTTTTTTTCCCTAATTTTGCAACTTCCTAAAAAAAAAATAATAAAAAATCCCCAACTTTTTACGAGGTTTCATTTCTGAAGTTCATACAATCTCCAACACAAAATAGTCTGACAAGTCATCTACAGGACAATTATAGCTGCTGATGTGAAACTTCCTCATCACATAAACAGTCTATGAATTTCAACACTTCTAAACAGAATTGCGCCAGATAATCCCAATTACAACGGTAATAACACTGCTACATTTCACTGCTTTAACTGCACTTTTGTGAAGTCTCAACTAAAACATTAACATCAGAATAACTTTTATGGTAATCAATTTATTCCAAAAGTGGCACTCTACACAGGCTTGGATGTGGACAGGTATGCAATAGTGTTGTTAATAAAAAATAAAAATAATCAAAGTACAAAACATATTTTAAAGGTACTTAAAAGCAAGGGTGGAATGTCATACTGGTTTCTAGAACCAAAACCTTGTCTTAGTAAAGTTCACATTTTGAAAGGTAATTTTTAGCCTAAGGGATAAATTCTTCAGTAGGAGGAATTCAAGAGTAAGTGAAGGTTAAGATTTTATTTAGAAACCATTTCAACCACCAATGTAATTCTCCAACTCCCAAAGCTGTGAATCCCAAGAAATTTAACCAGATGTTCATGAAAGAATGAACAGCATAAAAGCAGGGGTTCCGCAATACTTTTAACTGGGTGAGGAGCTGTGGCAGTGAGATCACCACTACGCTTGGTTCTCTAGCTCTCAAGAAACCCCAAGCTATGTGTTCCTTTTGTCACAGATAGGATCAAATAAACAAAAACCACAGCAAAGAATCTCAACTCTGTTAAATTATTCATGGGTTGAGCACTCAGGAATCCCATGGCTACTATATGTGGAAGTGCAGAGGTGCAAGGAACATGGACAGGAGACTAAGTGGGGTAAGCCCATCCACCATCCCTAGACAATGCTACCAACCTCTCATATTTCAATCACAGCTACTTTACAGGATATGTTTGTACCCAGGAAGAAATAAAGATTCTGAGGCTAAAGAAACAGCAGCATAAAAAAATAAGAATCCAGGAAGCAGATTAAGTGGTGTCGCCAGTCACCAGCTAAATTAATGACAAACATTTGAAAAAAAAAAAAATCCACAAAGAAAGGTCAAGGAAATAACTGACTTCTTCTGACAACCTTATTTATACCTGTGAAACAAAACAAAATGCGTGCATAAATTCTAGCCTCTGACTGAAGCACGACAGAAAAGGCTTTCACAGTCCAAACAAGCCTAAAACATATATAATTAAAGAAACTGCCACTGACCCATCTTAGTGTACTTAGTAGAAAACAGTATGTCCTTCACTTTACAGCTAGATTTCAAGAAGGTGCTCAGCAGGAATTTGGTGGGGAAAAGAAACAACCATGTAAGGCAACCAAAACAGAAAAATAATGAGTTCTGGTGAGCTAGGCAGGTACCTGTTCTTGCCACACAAGGCAAATTAGGGGAACCTCAAATTAACCTTTCTGCTAGGAAGTAACACACAAAGCAATGTTTCTAACATGCAAGTCAAGATCAAAAAAAATGTGGGTTTGGATTTTTTTTTTTTTTTTTTTTATACTTGCCTGTCTGCTTTCAGAAATAGGTTAGATGGCAGTTCAAGGAGCTGGTTGTGTTGCACATCCAGGACCTCCACTTGGATTCGCTCAAGCCGATCTGGTAGCCTTCCTAATATGTTATGTCCTGCCAGCAGCTTACGCAAGCTGCTATTGTAAAACAACCTTAGAAAAATAAAAAACACCCAAAGTAAGAACATCTAAAATGAAGAGTTGCTTTGAGAATTTAGGTGCAATATCACAGTTCATTACAAGAAAGTGATTCAGCCAACTGATGAGTAGACATGGTATTAATTACGCACAGATCCAAGAATGTCTTCCCACTCTCCACCAACTTTTTGAAAAGGTTATTCAGACACCAGGAAGGAGGTTTAAGGACAAGTACTAAGAAAGAATTATCTTATTGCACTGTATAAAATATAGAAGCACAACGGTGAAGGAGGTAATTTGGACTCAATGATCTTAAAGGTCTTTTCCAACCTTGATGATTCTGATTCTAACTGATAGAGTAGCTTTAGAAAACTGCACATGTGGGATCCCCCTCACTAATGGAAGAGCTTCAGAACTGTGGGTGAAATCACTAATCACTCCATGAGCTTCATAATGCTCTATTCATCATAGGCTGACTAATAATCCAATGCAGTTCTGCACACCCCCCCCATTTTCCTTTTCTGTTAATACCCAACTAACATAAAGCCTTCTTTCCAGTTCTACAGTGAATGAAATTTATCTAATCGGCTTTACTTTCTTGAGCTTTTACAAATGATAGATGACCTGGAGTCCCATCCACCTGCTCCATTTTTTGGGGGGCTGAAGGAGAAGGGGAGGGGAAGAAGAGGGAAACATAATGAGAGAAGAACAAAGAACTGTTTTGATCAAATAGTAAAGCAGAAAAATGCAGTATAAACAACATAATTTAAAATTTGTACCTCCAAAATGGAGCAAATCTCAATTTTGAACAGGAACCACTTCAAGCAAATTAAGAAAAATTTTTTCATCTTCATCTGCCAGCTGTCTTACATTCCTACTACTGTACTGTTTAATCTGGGGAGCCTGTGAATCATGCTAACCTGTTTCAATCAAAGACTCTTGAATTACTCAGCATTAAAGCAAAAATCGTTCCTGTTACAATGACCCAAATACACATAAAGAGCCTCCCTGCCCCTTCCCTACGATACATCAAGAAATTGGATTATTGTGACAAAATAATCAATATACTTATATTGAGTATTTATTTCCCCCTTGACAGATACACTCATGCTCTGTATCTGTGTCCCAGTGTTAACAGTTATCTCAGTTGGCTGGATCATCTGTGTTAGGACCATGGATACAAGTCAACAGCCAGATGTATCATTCCAGAAGGCTCAACACAAGGTGAAAAGACTTACCACAGCATGGTAAGCATATCTTATTATCCTGTTTCGATCCACTTTTGCTTGAAAATCTCAGTTAAAGATTTGCCTTTCTATACTATTTATTTTCCTAACCAAGTCTGGCCAGTGTCATCAACACCAAACTTTACAGGAAAAAGCAGAATCGGTTTGCAACATTGAAAAAAAAAAAAAAGAAAAGAAAAGTATCATTTGGGGATTTTTGTGGGGTTTTTTTTTGGTTTTTTTTTGGATGGGTAGGGGCAATGCCATTAAAAAAACCCAATCATGATAAAAACCTTATTCAAAAGATCTGAGTAAGTCTTTGGGGTTTTGTGTGCTTTTTCTTATCTTCCAAGTTACAGAGGCACCAAAGGAACTGGGCTGTCTGAAGAGAGATTGAACCACGAGCATTTAACTAAGCAAGCTCCCGATGAGCCTGGGACACCTAGTCAAGCTGGCTGGGGAACCAGGATGCTGGGACTCCTCTTCCCTATGGGTAGCTTTCCCACTTGCCAAACTTTGACTGGAAGTTATGATGGTATCAATAAGTTCTAAGGACAAGTTCTCATCTTCTGAGAAAAAATGGTGTGGTGAAATCATTTAATCCATTCCTTTAGTAAGCAACTGTTCAAGAGAACACAATGTTGAATAGATCTTTTTTAAAAAAAAAAACAGACAGAAAGAAAGAAAAATACATACATCTGTTCACTAGTGGTGCGAAGGTCATTTTGGCAACTCTTAATTGAAACATTTCCATTTTCTTTGTGGAGTCTTTCACAATGTCAGTTTTATGTCAATGAAATTGGCCTGCACAGCTAAGACTGTGTACCCTTTTTGTTATTTTTCAGTACTTTTAAAGCAGAAACGGCTGCATTACAGCCCAGTGTACACTGTTCCCATTTTCTTTAGTTGCGACACACACAGTCCTCTATCTCAAGTGCTTCAACTCTTTACCTTCAAGGATTATTTTTCTGTTTCAAGAGGCAAATGCACATAGCATCAACAGTAGTTTTTATAGTTGCAAACTTCAGCCTTCCAGGAAATTGCTCATCAGTGAAGGCTTGAATATTTTTGGTTAGAGTTGCAAGCATCCTCCCAGAAGCGTCCGGCTCACTCACTTCACAGGTTTTCAGAATGCTGTTCTATGTAGAAGGAAATGCACACAGCAGTGCACAAGAACACACTGGGCACTCGTATTTGCCTGATACTTAACAGTAGGTCTATATGCATAAGGCAGTTGCATTTGAATCGAGACGCAAATTTCCTTAAAAGTTTAACAGACAATCTTCTGAACTGAGCTGACTTATTAGGAGCTAAGCTATCTAGACATGTACTACAAAGAAGAGCTTTCAAAGATAAGCTGTTTCCTGGGGTTAATAAGATGGCAGGAGAGACAAGTGGGCTGTTGACTGCACCTAATTTCAGCTAATCGTTAATCTCCCAGAGATATGCCTTGATAGTCTTTGCTGTTATGAACTGTAAAGGAAAGGCAAATGAACTTTTGCTCCCCACACCTTCTGAGTAGGCACAGTTCCACTTTGTGTTAAAGAACCAGAGGGATTAATAGCCTGCACGTTAGCCCATCCGTTTGCTTGGCAAATCTCATGACATCCTTTTCTGCCCACATTCCTGAAATCTATTCTCTTCCCATTTCTGACACTAAAAATGATGGTTTACACCAAATGGCACATTCATCTGACCCCCACAAAAATATCTGATTTTGTTTCTGATGCTCTTACGTGCTGTACAGCTCCCTAAGGAAAATATTTAACAGCTCATAATATCCTAGCTGTCTACAACCTTCAATAGCTCTGCACATCTCCACGCAATTTCACCCTTTGTGCCTAGTATGTTCTCACTCTTTCACAACATCTTTTTTGAAGCATGAAGAGCAGCCAAGAATGACAGCTCTCTTCCAGTGAAGTCAGGGACTTAAAATTTCTCAATACTAGCATATAACCAGTACGCTCACCTGGAACAGATGTCTCAAGAAAAAAACCCCTAATAACAGTCATTTATTAGTTAAACTTAACTCCTGTTTTATTTCCTGTTCACTTTGTTTCCTATCATTTGTGTTTATCTATTTTAAGTTTAGACTCTTGGAAAAGACATCATCTTTGTATTGAAGGCAATTGCTCTACTTGCAGGAGTTTGCTTGCTTGAAGAGTCTTTACCTTCTTGTCTCAACCCTTTTTCACTCCAACAGGGCCGTAAACTGGAGTCTGTAGGCACCACTGAAACTAAGTTACAAGTTCTGGATCTCTGAACTGTCATACAAAGTTATAGCTGTAAATATTTAATATTCAGTATTAAAAATGAAGGACTTTCCTGCCTGAACAGCCACATGAACAGCTTCAAAACTTCCACCTGGAGTTCAAAGGCACTGCTTTCTCTGCATGAAAATAAAAGAAGAAAGGCTGGGTGGAAGCTTGAAGCATGATGACATCCCACAAAGTAAAAGTAAAATCAGACAAGATAAAATGGGCTTGACAGTCACTGGAACAAGCTAAATACTGAATCAGCAATTATTTCTGAATAGCTTATCCTGTTCCACATTGTGCTACTGGTCTACAAGACTCACCGGGCAGGCAGCTCATGTATCTGATTGTGGCTAACATCCAATACTTCCAGTTTCCTGCTGTCACATATCCACTCAGGCAGGTTTTCCAGGTGATTTCTATGAATAAAGAACACAGAAAAGTGTAACTGAATGATAATCAAGAGGTGAAGGCTATTAAGGATACAGCCTCAAGAGAGATACAGATACCTGCAGGAAATACATCTGCTACATAATTTTTCCTGTAAGACTCTATCACCCCTCTTTCTGTAAGGGCACTACCAGTGCAGTAAGGTCTTGAGTGAATGGGCAAGAAAGCTAAGAGCATTATTATCTCCCTAGACCTGCAGTCACTAAGAAAACAGGAAAAGCTGCTTCCAAGTTATCAGGGAAAAAGTATTAAAGAGTATCAGAGTATCGAGGATGAAGAAGTCTCTCCATAAAGAAGAAAATCTGTGAGATGCTTGTCAGAAGATATTCACACCCTACACGGTTGACACACACTTCTTTCATTCCCCATAAATTCAATACTGAAACCCACTCTGTCACTTCTCAGTTATCTCACTGAATAGAGCAACATCTTTTTTTTATGTGTACCTTTAAAGTGATGCCCTTTGCTTTTCTTGCATTTGTCATCACAGAAACTAACCCTTCTAAAAATTAACTTTTCAGAGGTGAGTTTTGTCCAAATATTGCACTGAAAACACGCAGCTAGGTACAATGGGGCACCCTTGCATCCTGCCTTAAAGGCAAAATATAGCAGTGCACAGTACATGGAGAAGATACTGTACATGTGCATTCACATAACCACTACTTCAGTTAGCTTACACAGATGCACAACTGGGCATCAAATAATATTCATGCACTTGCAGACCTGAAGCTCAGGAATAAGACCCCTTACACAGCATGAACATAAATGAATGTTCGTGATCATTCATGTACCTGTATCTTATTTCTTTCCTTATCCCACCTCCCTCATTAAGATGAGATTTATGGGTGTATTCAAATGAAAACTTCAGACATCCCCACGGCAGCCAGGGCTGCTGAAAACAACAACAAGCTGCAGAAGCTGCCAAACTGATGAGTAAACTATCAAACCGTAATCTACGCTTGGCCTGTGACACAAAAAAAAATCCAGAAAGGAACTTCTGTACTTGTCTCATATTGGTGCATGTTTGAATCATCGTGTTGTAGCTCTATAAACAGGAAAACTTTAAGTCAGGGAAACTATCTTCCTTTAACCATAAAGGCACATTTTGCTTTCAGCACTAAAAAAAATTAACAAGTAAAGAAAGGAGACAGGGAAGAACTGTCCAGAAGAAAAAAGCCCATCTAACTCTGAAAATCAGTCTTCTCATATCTCAAGGTCCCATTCCTGTCTCCACTCCCTCTCAATAAAATACCAGTGAATGTAATTTTTCCATAAGCCTCACCGATGTATAAAATATAGTCCCAAGGGGAAAAAAAAAAATACTCTTACCTAGAAATATCCATGTAAGCCAGGCAATTAGGAACTGGATACACATCAAGGTGAACAAGTTCTAGAGGGGAAAAAATATATCAAACCAGAAGTGGTGATAAAGATTTGCAACTAAAGAGCTGTTCCATAACAGTTAATTTAAGCAGCTAAAACACCCAGAGATTTCAGGAAAAGTCAGTAACCTAAAAAACTCCTGGGGACCTGGACCTTCATAAACTGAGTTTTGTTTCTTTATTGTAACTGAGTACATTCATGATACTACATTGTATTTCCTATGACAGAAACTGCATAACTTATCAGAGAAAGGACACTGGAAGATTTTAGAAGTTTCGTGGCAAATTAGCATTTTTCCATTTTTGCCCCAAAGCTGTAACTTCACCTCCACCACCTTCTGCTCAGAATAGTCAATCACAAACCTGTTCTACTTTTTTTTTCCACTGGTCACTAACGGTACAGGCATGGAAGGGAGACTCCCCACACTGGAACAGCATGTTACAGAACACCCCAGAGTCCTCCAGGTCATGACAAGATCCAGAGAATTTTTCAACACATTACACGAGCCTTTACATCCCTGTGGAGTTCCTGGTTGCAGGCAGCCTTACAGACCTTTAAGAGCATCTCAACAACTGCTAGGAATGCTATATTTTGATTGCTTCAATAATATTTCATATTTAAGATTTTTAGGTAGCCAATGCTTATCATTAAGGTTGAAAGAAAACCAGCAGACATTTATTTAAGCCTTCAGAAAATCCACTGAAGTGGAAGTGTAACAAACATCACGGTTCCTTTAGAAGATAACTAAAACAAGGTGGCTGAGGGTGCAAAGACAGGATATCCAGGAGAAACAGCAAGACCAAATTGACAGTTGATTACAAGATACAGGTTCACTTGGTTTTTCGGCTTACATTACACAGCACACACTCAGATTATGTCAACTGCTCTCAGCTACAAAGATCCTGGCATGAATACGTAATGATGGCACAGCTTTAGATATCCTTAAGATGACAGCCTCTTAAAGGCAGTTGTGACTGTTCATCAAATTCACACAGCTCTCTGAGCTTGCATTTTGTTTATTACATATCAAACTACTCCAAAAGTAAAAATGGTGGTGAAAACTGACTATTTTAAGTAACAGCAACTTCCAGAGAGAGATCAAACAAATTCTATTCACGGAACACAGAAGTTATTTAATTGGAAAAGGCTGCATTATTTTTGTTATAGAATACAAATGAAGTTATTCATAGATTTTGTAGCTTTTGGGCCAGAGTAAGCAGCTAGAGCCACTTATTCCAACTTTCTCATCTCTGAGAAGCAATAAAATTCCTCATTTGCCTTAGTAAAGCAAGACATTAATAAGCCCACAGAACTCACAACTTCAAGAGCCCTCCCTGCTGAGACAGAAAAGAATTTCAGTCCAAATTCTAAGATTTTCATGGTTTTAAGACCTCCAAATCAAGTAGCCTGGTGTTATTTGAATGTCCCTTCTGAAGCTGAGAACTGCCAGTAGCATGACACCTTTGAGACCCTTTTATCCAAGGGTCATGTCAAGAGCTTCCTGATTCCTCCTAATTATGTGCACTGCACTCCACAAGCATCCTACAGAGAACCAGGTATGAAAACAGAAGCCAGATAACACCACAGCCACACTGAAAAAGAACTTACCATTCAAGGAAGCATACAGTGCTTTGAGAAAATATCCACTGATTTTGAGGGTTACCAGCTGATTCCGTTCACAGTGTAACACTTCAATGTTGTTAAAAACTGTTGCATCCAGCTCCCCAAGTTTGTTGTCTCTGAGATCCAGTTGGGTCACATGATGCAGAAAATCTATTTCATTGGCCTCCAATCTCCTAATTGAATTCAGTCTTGCAGACAGAAAAAGGAGATTAAGTGTAGTTACATGGCAGGCTCTTGCTGACAAACCAATGCTCACTTCATAGTCAGTCGCACTGAATTAAACTAGCATGCCTCCAGGTTCTGATCAAGGCTGATTTTAAATATTTAATCCTTTGTTACAGTCCTTTAAAAGCCCTCTTGTTTTATCCATCACGACAAAGGAATGATGACACCAAGCTCCTTTCTAAACTACTTTGAAAACTATTGATAGAAAGCCCTGCAAGAAGGTAAGTTTTACTGTTATTGTGTCTATGAAAATAAAAGTGCCCGACAGTTTGGAAAAGAACAAAACCTTTACAGCTTCTGCTGGCCTATCATGAGCATCTGCTGGAAAAACCAGGCAGGTATGAGTAAACTGCAGATACTGGAGTCTCTTGCCTACACTTAGGACTATTTATTTGTTTGCTTTTAACATACACACAAACACACTTTAACCTCACTGTAAGTGCTTCAGAATTCATCCATTTACTTTAGCTGTTTCTTGAACTTTTTTTAAAAAAAACCTTTTTTTAACTTATGCAGCCCTTTCCTTGACTGCAAAATCTGATGGCTCTACAGCAGTATGGTATGCTAAGTTTTAGCTTACCTAAATGGTACCAAAATTCATCATTATTTGGACCTCATCATCCAGGCTCTGAAGTGAGCCTTGCCCAGCTGATTGTAGAAGCTGGCTTCCCCAAAGACCATTAGAATAAAGAACCACCTCACACCAGAGCCATATGTAATAAGGATCTGTTTAGACTCTGCTGAAAGCATTAATAAAATAATGTTAGTGTGATAGGCTTTTTACCACCAAGAAATAGTAAAATATCTACTTTTGTTCTTTCACCTTCACTGCCCTTTTCTTCGTCTCATGCATTTGTAACATTTTAGACATAAGCTTTTTAGGTCAGGGACTATTTATATTAATAATATCAGCACTGTAGCAGCAAGAAGTACAGGAATCACAGTGTGCCAGGCTTTGGTTTTGTTTGATCTTCTGATGTAAATATTAATTTCCCTCAAAACTCATTTTCCTATCTGTTGATCTCCTAAATGCTACCTCTTCCTCAAAGAAGAGTGCTAAGTCATGGCAAGTGCTGCTCGTGTTACGTAACACTGACAGAAACGTGGTTCAAGAATTTCACACCTGCAAGCTATTCTGACAGACAAGGAGAAACCATTTCAACACAAATAATTTAGACCCACTTATTTTTCCCGTTTTCCAAATACTTACCTTAGATCCACATGTTTAATGTGAGTCATCCTTTTTAACACCTGTAGGTTCAGGGTATCCAAGCAGTTTCCTGACATACAGAGTTTATCCATGGCAGTCAGCTTCTCCAACACCCCTGGAATGTCAGTGAATTCATTGAAGGACAGACTCACGTAGCTGAGCTGATGCATATGCTCTAATTCATCAGGAAGGGACTGAAGAAAGTTGCCATCCAGCAAAAATGTCTGCAAGCTATTAAAAACGTAGGAGGGGGAGAGTGAAGAAAGTGAGTGACCTGTTAAATGACATTTCCCTCCCATAAACACACAAATCTGCTGCCATTACAGTGACATCAAATATACAGGTGGGCAGAGAAAGAAAAATATTAAGGAATAACACTTTAACATCTGCTACAGAAGATGCCAACCAAATTATTAAAAGCCTTGGCAACTATAAAATGCTGGCTGCTACCAGACAGTTGTATTGTATCCTCAAACATTCTAGAATTGTGGCTTGTGTGATGTCTGAAGCACATAAGCAAGGTTCACTGTGAAGGTGATCCCTGTGTCAAATGCTGGGGTCTGGAAGAGCTTCAAGACGAAGTGTCCTCCCCTCCATCTACAGCTCACAAGTGCTTCCACACAGATCTAACAAGCCAGTCTGCTCTGACAAAACCCAGTATTTTTAAACTTCTTATAGCAAGATTAGGTACAGAGTCATGAAACTGCTTGTTGCCTTTATTTTCAGGCTGTATACATTAAGTTTTAAGAAAGTACTTGCTTGTGCATTTCGCCTACAACTGCTGGAACACTTCTGAGGGCATTGCAGGACACGTTGAGTTCGGTCAGGGTTGGGATACTGCAAACTGCCAGTGGAAAGTCTCCTAAATTATTATTGGAAAGGTTAAGGCTCTTCAACTTGGTGAATCTACGAGAGAAGAACAATTTAAAAATTAAAATTAAAATTAAAAAAAAAAAAGGATACAAATAAGTGGAGCATAAACCACACCAAGTTGTCTTGCAATAACTTATACAAGGTAAGTTTGGTTATGTAAATGCAAATCACATGAACATTCAGTTTATGTCCTCTGAACAACTAGTGAAACCACTAGACACTCAAGTTCAACACCCCTTGCAAGAGTCCACTCGTGCTGGCATATGCTAAATATATTTTCCTGTGAGCATTACAAAGAACAAAACCCTTGCCATCCTTATGATATATGTAATTTCTTCTGTGGCATCTCATCCTGTACTAAAGCACTGCTACTTTTCTGCACACATTTCTTGCAAGTAAGACTATGCTAGTGACACTTTCCACAAGGCTGAGGAAATTCTAAGCCTATTTAGACACTAAATTTTTGTGGTGAAGCTCAGCTCCATTCATGTGAGCAGATACTGCCTTTCAACCAAAAAATCTCATTAGAATAGCCTGGTTTGAGTAAAACTGGAAAATGCTGAACCCAGAATTTTGCAAGACTTCTATAGTGACAGAGGCAAATTCTTACACACTTGATTAAATACAATGTCAAAGTTTGCATAGATTTCAAAATTTTGCCCTTGATGTGTAAGGGGACTCCTAAAAGCCCCCTGCTTTATCACATCAGCCGATGAAGTAACTTGCATGTACTTGCCTTATTAAAGTAGACCAAGACCCAAGAAGGGACAATCCAATTAGCCAGTCCGAATGTTCAACACCCTTATTATGGTTGCCTAACAACCACTGGGAGGTATGCCTAAAGGCAAGCAAAAGGATGAATGAAAAGATCTGTGTCAGCTTCCAATGGATGGGAGGAAGTCTATTTTCTGGCATGGTTTACACAAGGACATTTTTTTTGGACTTCATTTTCCCTTCACTGCGGCTCAAGTCCTTTATCTGTATGAGCAGGCTTTTATATAACATGAATACGGAAGCAAAACTGCATCTTTGAACACTGCTATTCCACATGAAAGTAATCTCCAACAGCATGTGCCATTGATCCATACCCTCCGCATCAACCCAGCACATTCTTACGTCAAAGCACTTCATCCTTGCCTGAACAGAAATCACGGACAGAAAATGCATCAAGCATTAAAAGGTTAAAGAGTTTTAACACCAGAAGACCCTTAAAAATTGTTAGAGATGCTGCAATCAACTGGCACACGCCTTTTAGTATTGCCTAGATCAAATTCATGTCACCAACTACAACTCAACATGAAAATGTAAGTAGCATCTTTGTATCATATTAATTGGGGGTTGTAAGTGAAGTATGGATTTTAGCCCAAAAGACAGGCTGTAACAGACTCAATGTTTACACGGGTTTGCAGCAAGCAAAGGAATGCTATGCTTTCTATTGGTATTTTGGTGCAAAGATGGCAGAAAAAAAAGAAAAAAAATGGAAGGTTTGTTGCCAGAGCTATCACAGATTTTGAATACTGTGCTGTGCTGGAGGCAGAAGTTTCGAACAGAGTTAGATGGAGACTGAGATCTTGCAATCAAATTACTGCTGCAGGGAAAAAAAATGCTGCTGTGCAGAAACAATGACTAATGTATCTCTAGAGGAAGAACTCCAAAATAAAAGGCTAGGGTAAACTAGCTTATGTTAATGAGGGCTGATAGCCAGAAGAAAAAAAAACGTACATTTTAAACACTATACCTTAATACTCCTCTATTTTGAGAGGAAGGGCTTAAAATCTTGAATCTAGAACTGAAATGCATAATCCTGCATTTATCTTGAAGATAACAGTAGATTCAGGCCACAGATACATTGCATTGAATTATGGGATGATTCAGTGGTGGAATAGCTGTCTCCTTCCTCAAAGTCAACTGCAAACACAAACAAGAGTGCTCTAAAGTAGTGGACTCTGGGCCCTTCAGAAATTACATTTGTTGTTCAGCATTTAAGAAAGTCCAAAAATACTAGTGAAGACAGGAAGATTAAGTAAAAATAACTAAGCTGCTGAAGAAACATTAAAATGTAACCATTTCAATTTTAAAGTCAGCCATGAAAAAATAACTCATAACTCATTTTATAATGAACAACAAGGCTACAGCCTTTAATTGTGCCACTCTGGAGTCTCAGAAGAACAATCTCAGCACTTTTGCCCACTAAAAAAGTGAAAACTACAATATAGCAGAAGACCCCAAATAAAAATAAATAAAAATACAGAAGATCAAGCTAATAAACACAGGAAACACAATAGGGGTGGGGAACAAGGTGGTCAAGGAAGCTAAGAAATATAACTCCCAATGCACTGTTGAAGGTTTTCTGCATACATTTTTGTGTATAATTGTCATAGGTCAAAGAGGAAAAAAAAAAGAAAAAAGAATCATCACACACACCACTTCCCTCCCCACAAATACGTGGATTACATCTCTACTGTTTTAATGTGTGTTTGTTAAGGGTCTTCTGTGAGTAATCTAATTACTAAGGACACAAACTCAACTGTTTAACTGCTCTATATAGCATGTAAGGGAGAATGAGTAGTACATCCAGTATGGGATATTCTCATACATAGGCTGAAAATGAATATAAGTATACGACAAATAATCCACAAAGGAGAGTTCATTGTTCAATCACATTTAAAGAAAAGCTGAAAGACAAGACACCATAAGCATAGTCGAAAGATTAATTTAAAGACAACTGTCAGGAAGAGATATTTTCTTCCTCCTTTGTAAACACTTTGTTTATGAAATGCTACAGTCGTTATTTCTTCCCATGAAGCACTGTCGAATAGAGAACATTGCTAAGCCAAAATAGTAGTCATTTGCTCAAAGTTAAGATCTAAAGTCTACCTCTCAACTTTGGCCGCTCCCTTCCCACTATACACACAGAAGATGGGCCATTGTACTTCCATTATGGAGCACAGGCATGCTGCACATTCAAAATGAATTGTTCATAGTGCTTTTTTTAAGCTAAATATAGTCAGTAGCACCAGTATCACTATAAATATCAATATAAATAGTATCAAGATAAATAAGGTGAAGAGCAGTAGTTTACAGACTTGATGCTGAGTTTGCATAGTGTTGTGCCTTAGGTAGATTTTACAGAGCAAAATTTAGGCTGTTTTCTTGCACCCAAACCTTTACTCCTACCAGAAGCAGGAGCACACATCCATGCTGCATTGCTAAAGGTAAGAACAGGCACAACATTGCTCATTTGAGGCACAATGATATTGCCTTTAAACTAGATTCAGAGGGGGACAGGGGAAAAAAACAGGCTCGCTGGAAACAAGCCTAGGACATTTGTGGGGCAGTGTGCCAGCTCCACTGCTATTTCAGGGGAAGTAGGAGACAACGAGCCGTGTGATGGGGAAGAGGCAAGAGATATCCATGAGCTTGGACTCACAGCAGAACCTGGGAATGATCAAGCAGATGTGAAAGAGGAAGGGGATAATGATACCATCAGGCCTTTGTGTCACAAGATGAGGGATGACACACCAGGGTTGGAGGGATGGGGGGCTAGTAAGGAACTTCAGCCCGTTACACTGCACCATGCTGGGGACACAGCAGCACAGCCAAAATCTCATGGAGATGAGCCAGGGGCTCCTGGGATAGTAATAGCCAACAGGGAAACACCTCAAGGGAATTAACAGGTGTTTCTCTGGAAAGGGGACACAGCCAACTGCCCAGCTGAAGGGCCTCTACACGAATGCACGCAGCATGGGCAACAAACAGGAATAGCTGGAAGCCACTGTGCTGCTGGAAGGCTATGACATAGAGGCCATTACTGAAACCTGGTGGGATGAATCCTGTGACTGGAGTGTGGCTATCGATGGCTACAAGCTATTCAGGAGGGGAAGGAGGGGTGGAGGCGTTGCCCTCAATGTTAAGAAATGGACTGAATGTGAGGAGATTTCCCCAAAGAACAGCCACGAGCAAGTCGGAAGCCTAGGGGTAGAAATGGTCCTCAGGGACAAGGGAGCAGAACAAAGCTGGCAGATCTTTAAAAACTCTTTTCAGAGAATACAAGAGCTCTCAAACCCCAAGTGTAAGAAATCAAGCAAGAAAGGGAAGAGACCAGCATGGCTGAGTCATGACCTGCTGGTCAAGCTAAAAAGTAAGAACGAGCTACACAGGCAGTGTGAACAGGGACTGGTATCCGGGGAAGAGTACAGAGATGCTGCCCGGTGGTGTAGGGATGAGGTCAGGAAGGCCAAGGCACGGCTGGAGCTGAACTTGGCAAGGGATGCAAGAAATAACAAGAAGGGCTTCTATAGGTATATCAATGAAAAAAGGAAGAACGAGAACAGGGAGCTAGTAGCAACACATGAAGAGAAGGCTGAGGTTCTCAATGGTTTTTTTTTTCCCCTCAATCTTCACTAGCAACCTCTCTCCCAACACCTTCTAAGTAAAAAAACCTACAAGGCGGGAATCAAGGTGGTGAAGTCACTCCCATTGTATGTGAAAATCAGGTTCGTGACCTCCTGAGGAACCTGAACATACTTAAGTCTGTGGGACCTGACGAGATGCATCCCAGAGTTCCGAGCGGACTGGCAGATGTAGTCACCAAGCCACTCTCAACAACATTTGAGAAGTCCTGGCAGTCAGGTGAAGTCCCTAGTGATTGGAAGAAGGGACATGTTACACCTATATTCAAAAACGGTAGAAAGGAGGACCCTGGGAAGTGCCGACCTGTCAGCCTCACCTCTGTGCCTGGGAAGATCATGGAGCAGATTCTCCTAGAAGGTCTGGTAAGGCCCATGGAGGACAGGGAGGTGATCAAGGACAG
>JAAGNO010020351.1:0-15753 GCA_033439905.1 Ceryle rudis
ATTTTTTTATTATTATTATTTTTATTTTTTATTTCTGATTCTACCTAGCTATAAAGGGTATCTCAAGGTCCCTCCCAGAGGTTCATCCTTGTTATGACTGAGGAATGAACATTCCTCTGAAGTGCTTAGCTGTTTGACGTTAGGCACGACTGGAGTGAGAAGTGGAAGTGGAGAAGAAAGAAATAAGCAAGAGCCTTTTTCAAGCATGTGGTAAAATGCTTTCACCTCCAAGCAAGAACAAAATAGTAACCTGTGAATTCCTCTCAAGGCTCCTTCCTAATGTGGCATAGCTAAATGTTACCCTCTATTGAGAGCTGTGTCTGAGTGTTACTGTCAAGCCCTAAGGAAAAAAATTCAGAAACCCCAAGAATTATCATCCTTTGTGCCTCCAGATTGTAATGTTAATTTCCTGATTTAATGCAACACAAGTTATAATCTATAACTTTGACATTTTTTTGATTTTTTCAGTTTGTTGTAGATCAAAAAAAAAAAATGTTTTAAATGTGGGATTTTTAATATATGTGTCTTCTTATGCCTTATTAATGCAATCAGTCAGCTTAGGAAAAATACGTCAGAGATAACAAACTTGCAGAGAGCAGTCTTTCTTCCTCTCCTCCTTCAGAAAATATAGGTTATGCTTATGAAGATTAAGTGTTTGCTTTGGAAACTGGAGTGATCTATTTTTGTGCAGGTGAGGGAAAATATGGACAACAACTGCTTATGCCTTTTATGTCCTTCAGGGCCTAATTCTGTCAGGTTCAGTGCAATATTGCCGCACGAAGCCTTAGCCTGGCACAGGCAGAGCCCAGGACATCAAAGGAGCAAAGCCAGGTAAGAGTGTGAGTCTGGGAGGGTGGTTTAGCTTGTCGGTAGGTTCATGGCACGTTGTGCAGTGGACACATGGCCTTCCCCAAACCTGTTCTTGCCCTCCACACAGGCAGGAAGGTTGCAAGGACAGTGGACAATCCCACAAACACCACAAAGTAATTCACACTTGGGGGTAATACCTGATGGTGAGAAGAGGGAACATGTCTCTTGACTCTACACTGGCTCTCATTTCTCCAGCTGCCTTTCTGTAAAGTGAGCCAGAGCAACCTTATGGTAAATAATAAATAAACAACTGATTTCCTTTTTATTCTGTTGGTTGTTTTTAATCTTTGCACAGAAGGTACTGAGACTGGACTAGGCATCTTAATAACTGAGTGTGCTGAGGGATTTCAGGATGGAGCCCACACTCAAATATTTCCTCTCTCTGGTCACATTGCTGCGTGACGTCGTTCTGTACCGGCATGGAGTTTGAAGATGTGGTTGACTGACTGACAGGTGAGAGTAAGAAATGCAAATGTTGCTTCAATTAGTCTGCATACTTCTACAATTAGTCCTTCCTGGGGTGGTATTTTCAATGTGTGCTAACCCAGACCTGTTATAAGTGCAGAAGAAATAAGGACCTAATTTACTGCTTTTGTCAGGTAGTAGTTTAAAACACACACACTCTAAAACTATTTATTAATTGGATTTTACATGCTGAATACCTAAGCCTTGTTTGCAGCAGGAGGTGTGAGGATTTGCAATTTGTGAAACTTGCAGGTGGTGATTAGTTTGTTAAATACTATTCAAAACTGGCCTGGCTTATTTCTCAGCTGTGAGAGCGGTCTTTAGGCAAATGTCCTAATACATTTGCCATGTGAACAGTTTGCAGGTCAGTGACTGTACATTCAAAGGTGTTTTACTCAGCGATAAAATTTTCATCACGGTTTCATTACCATAAACATGTGGTAACAGAAGTACTTCAGCGCTTTGCACCACACGTAAGCTTTATTTTAATTCTTAATTACAATTCTCCTGGGGTTACCCACAATGACTCAAGGTCTCGCACTAATTGAATAGGAGGTAAAAATAAAATTAATGGACTGCAAAGGTCAGCATGTGGCTTCTGGCTCATATAATAACTTATTGTAAATACATGAGAGTGGCTGTACAAGGCTGCTACCTGTGTATTCAGATGGCAATCTGTAAAGATCTGGAACCTGGGGTCTACTACCTGTTTTCATTTAAAAAAAACACCAACCCTTATTAGTGCCTTAGGCATTCTCAATATACTTAATTTCTCCTGCTTTTCTCCCGTGACACATTGTGCCTTTTGTGATTTTTGGTCTTTAGAATTCTGGTCTTGCTTAAGAAAATGTATATTGTGTTTGACCAAAGGTCCTTCTAACCCAATGCTGTGTTCCTGGTAGTGAATGCTTAAATTAAAAGAAATGGTGCAATAATGGTGTATTTTTTCTCAGTAATCTGTCCTGACTTCCAGTTCAAGTGTGCTAGAGGCTGTTGGAAGTGGTGTGTGTCTGGCAGTGCTTGTAACATGGATGTTGTTAGACTAGTCTGGATTGCAAGGGTCTGACCTCTGTGGCATACAAGAGTCCTTCCAGCCCTTGGGTATCTTCATCGCAGGCTTGCTGTGGGATGGATGAGATTTGCTGTAAGTACACTGTAGAGTGGTTCTCTGTATTAGCAGAGAAATCCACACAGGAAAGAGAGACATTATAAAATGTCCCAGCTGTGGGAAATGCATTTCTTCTTATTTTGGATTTTTTTTCAGACCACAATGGCTGAGTTACAAGACAAATCTCTAGAAAACTAGATTTGGATATCAAAAAATGGCTTTTTTTTCAGACTATTCTGTCATTTCCCAACACTGTTTCAAGAGCTGCTCTTGAAAACACTGAGAAAAAGAAAAAAAAAAATTAAATTAATTCCAAAGCTTAACACGGAGTTTGGCTGGGATACCAGATTGGCAGAAGCAAAATCTGGACCTGGTACATTTCCTAGGTCTCTACTGAAATAATTTACTAATGCCAGCTGTGGCAGTGACTATTTGTTCACTGGAATGAAACCAGTCATTAGATACTAATGCCTTCTAGTCACTAATGACCTGCTCAAGATTTGAACCAATGATTTACAGGTTAATGATCTCAAATACTATTACCAATGTGCATGAGACTAATTGAGAATTGTGGAGCAAGGAGTGCTGAGCTACTTAGTAACACTTGTTAAAACAGTAAGTAGTATTTTTCTTACATATGAATTGCCATTGAAATGTTCAAAAGTGATTGTACAAATTTAAGGTCCTGATTCTACCCTTGGTCTCCTGAGTACCAGGAGAATTATTTTTTCCAAGCACACAAAAGTATCATCTGTGGTCAATAAATGAACAGAATTGTGATCAACTATGCCACTCTTGTTCTATGTCCCTAACCATAAGCTTTGTTAGTTGCTTTTGAACACCCATGGTGGCTGTGAAACCAATAATTCCAGTGTGACTTGTGTTGCTATGAAATTCCATCTGTTGGTAGAAAAATTAGACTTAACCCCTGTTCGGAAGTGTGAGCCATGGCTTGAATGAAAATTGTGCCTTTGAGGTGATGGATAGAGCAATATATCACAAACCCATTCCACTGTATCTATATGGCTTTGCTTGTTCTTACAATGAATGGTTTCCATATCCTGGGTTTCCAGTTCCTGTATCTGGAAGATATGAAAGATGGCATTTGGGTGAGAATGGGCTGTTGCCCTACATGGTAAGGTGATGTTCTTACCGCCACAAGGACATCCTTAGGTGTAGAAATTTGTAAAACATATCTATCGCTGTACAGAGTGTGAATGAGTCTGTGCATGTGTAAAAGCATCAGAATTAATGTCAAAGTAGCATTTAAAATAATTCTGTATTCACTGTAAGTCAGAAGACTGAGAAAAGGAGGACAAAATAGAAGAAGGATGTAAATAAAAGCAAGCATGTGTTGGAAGCAGTGGTGGTTGCCCCAAGATCACAGATCTCATTGCAGATATGGAGCCCCACTGCTGCAAAACAACTCATGCAGGACGTGAATATTCTTTGGCAAGAGAGACTGTGAAGGCTCTAAAGTTCATACATCTCACCACTCAGGATGCATCCATAAGACTGAGTGAGTACTTTTTAGCTGGTGTCCCCCACCCTTGATGTCGCCATAAGTCATCCTGGACAAGGTACCTAGGCACACATGTCTCAGTACTTATAACCACAGAGGAATGAGAGAAGTTTAAGAGAATGGATGTGAGGGAGGGAAATCTGTTTCTTTGAAAGTAAAAATCTACCTCCCTACTTGTATGGCTTTGCCTTGAGTTTTGCTGGTTTGTCTGCTGCATAGGAACCCTACTGAGGTGTCTGAGCCTGTTACGGTCCTTGCTATAGCTGCCTTTCAAACCCCATGTTGTTATCCCAGTCCTGGAGGCACCTGGTGATTTGCTGAAGTTTATAAAAGCAATCTGTAGCAGAGCACAAAACTCTGGTACAGCCCTAGCCAGCAGGTTGTCCTACTCTAAAATGCTGTGAAGTAGTTTGGGGTTGGAAGTAAGTGGGATAATAAATGGTGAGGAGATTATTGATCTACTGTTAGGAAAGTTATGTGGTAAAGTTAACTAATTTCAAACCCAAGCTAATCCTGTATTGCTGCCAGCGGTGGAATGGCCTTGTCAGGGTGTTATACTAGCTTAATTCTTGCCTCCACACACTGCTTTGACCAACTTTTGAGACTTTGTATATACAAGAAATAAATTAAAGCTTTAGAGATAAAACATATATATGCGTGGTTTTGTCTTTTTTTTTTTTTTTTTTACTTTGTACAAATGCAGACCTAACATTATGAAAGGGACTGCTAAATTATGGCACTGAAGTTTTATGAAATGTAATTATAGGTCCAAAGATATTTTCTGTGGAAAGGAAAAGCTTACCGTACACTATTAAAGTGTTTTATGTCCAGAGATGACTGACACAATGCATTATGGGTCTAGAATAAGCATAATTGTCCGAGAAGAAATAATAGAAAATAATCCTTTAGATGTCAAAATAAAACTATACATCATATGAGACTGTCAGCAGTTATTGCGTATCTTTGGTTGCATAGACAGGCTTCCTTGGGGGCTCATAATTTATGTTTCTAGGTAAACAAAAATATCACTAGTTATTTAGGACTTCTGTTTCAGTATGTCCATGTAGGCACCGCTGGACCACTTGAGTTTCAGGTGGCCACACATTTTGCCATTACCCTCCTGGAGTAACCAGACTCTATGAACCATGTGGAGTGGTGACACTGCATAGTCCCCTGCTCTGCTTGCCCCGGTTTGCTCCCAGTGTCTCAGCAGCACTGTGGGCTGGCTTTGGGCCCACTCACACCTCGGTATGGAGGGGTAGGATTGCATCTTCAGTGAGCATTTTTAATTAATGTTGTCTCGTAATTGAAAAGAAATCCATAAATGTGTGACTATCTTGATCTTTTTGAAAGCTGAGAGTCTTTGCACGAGAACAATCATGTGTTTTGCATATGGGTTATGTTAATTACTTCAGTCAGCTTGATGGTAATTAGAAAAGTTTGTTTTGTTTGTGAATAACAATAGCAAGGTACCACACAGGAATGCCATGAGAGTTAATTAATATTGGGTAACCAATCTGATATTCCTTGGATAAAAGTTATGTACAAGCTTATTGCTCTTGCTGTTCAGGAGAGGCTGTGGTACCTTAGCTCACACACAGCGGTGACTTACTTTGCAAGAAAGCCCAGTAGAGCTCATTGAATTTCCTTCAGCAGCAGTGCCATACACTAATCATGAACCAGCCTTCCCTTCTTCTATGTTACTAGTGATTAATACATATTTAGTACCATGGCAGTGAAGAAAAATCATACTAATTTTGTTTCTAAGTGTGTGGATGTATACTTAAAATATAAAATAGTATAAAGTTAATCAAAACTATAATCCATATCTGTATATGAATGCTGCTGTAAAAAGTGTGTTCCATTTTAAATTGTAGATCACATCTAGACTATATAAGATAAATACTGCTGAGCTGTGTGGTAGGTACATAAAGAGTTTTGCAGCCATAATAATTATTTTCTCAGTGAGGATCATGGCTAGACAGTCTGGAGGAGGAGGAGAAGGAGAAGGAGAAGGAGGAGAGGAGAGGAGAGAAGAGAAGAGGAGGAGAAGAAGAGGAGAAGAAGAGGAGAAGGTCAGCTTTTTAAGAATTATTTCAGCATCTGGTGGTGATTTTGATACCTGTTTTTTCTAAGTGAGGTAGAGTTGCACACCCTTCCATATAGGTGTTTTTACTTATATAAATACATGTGTAAGATGCAGTTTGCAAAAACTGTGCTTTATATCATAGTTATGCCAAGAAAAAAATGGAGGCATGTTTGTGCTTCCTTGAATGTCCAGGAAGTGATGATAGGATTTTCTTTACAAGAAACTATTGGATCAGGTGGGGATGTGAAATGTGTTTAATAGCATGAGAAGCTTTCAAAAAGCAAGACAGGTAACAGTGAGAACTAGACAATAAAAGTCCCCTGGAAAAGAAGCTTGGCTGGAAAGAAGCTACACAGCTAGGGGTTTGGAAATCTGGGAACAATTTTTCAAGTATTTGTTTTGTTTGAAGTGGGCAGAATTATTAATCCATCAGGAATCAAAATCAGAAGGGATCTAGGGCAAGCTATCCCCAAAAGTTATGATTCATAATCTTAAGGGGAAGAAGAGAAAAAAAACAGCCCACCAATCAACTTTTCAAATAGTGAGAAAAGAGGATGTGTAACAAGAAACTTGTGACTGCATTAGAACATCCTAAAGATGCAAGGGTCAAAGAATGATACAAAAATTTGCAACAGATATTTCTGATTATAAATATTGAAAGGCTTATGGTCAAAATAAAACAACAGCATAAATACAGTACAGATAGCAAAGAACATAAATAAATAAATCTATATAGCTATTAGACAGGGGCTTCAAGTATTTTGCAAGATGGGCTTAAAACTGAAATTAATCTTATTAAAATCATATATAGATGGTTTTAAAACACCGAAGTGGAATTCAGTAAAGACCAATCCAAATACTATAATTTAGGAAAGAAAAATTCAGTGCAGAGTGGAGGAAAGTGGTTACTCTATAGTGCTATGCAAAAAGATCTGGTGGTAGTGTTTGATCATAAACTGAAGATAGGTCAACAACTTAATGTTGGCATAAAAAGTACCATTATCTCTCCTGAATGCATTGACAGACATGTCCTAGGTGAGACATGGTGTTAAGTAATTTCTTACACTTCACATTTACAAGGTCTATGTTGGAGTACTCTTTTGGATGTCACATTTTAAGAAAAATTCAGACTAACTTTAAAGATGCTCAACAGAGAGAAATGTGACCTATAAGAAAAAGTGGGAGGAATCATCTTGTCTAGAAAAGAGAAGTGAGGAACAGGATTGGAGTCATCAACAATATTGAAACTTTAAGGAGGTTGGTGATCAATGATTTTCTGTGTCCGTGGAGGGTAGGATGGGAAGTAATCAGTGTAATTTGTAGCAAGGGAGATTTAGGTTAGATATTAGGAGAAACTTTCTAACTATAAAGATAGTTAAGCACTGGAACAGATTGCCTTGGGAGTGTGTGCAGTCCCAGGCACTGCCAGTTTTTAAGAAAGATCTGCTCTGTCAGAGATGGTCAAAGGCTGGTTGAGCTTGTCTGAAAGCTGGAAGAGCCCCTTTAAATTTCTCCCTTTCCCATAGTTATTATATATATTATGTAGATAATGTAATATATAATGAGTAAACTCCCCTGTCCATACAGCCACTGGAGTTCTTTCCAGTGTGTATTCTCAAGCAGCCTGGCTAGCCTCACTCTTGGAGCACTCTTTCCACTCTGCCCTTATTGATTCAGTGGATAGTAACATATATCAAAGTGTTGCTTTTGGAGGGTTATCTAATAGGGTAACGGGGAACATTAAGTCCTGAACCTGGGCCAGCATAATCCTACAAAACAATACAGACTGGGTGTGGCCGGATGGTGTAGACAGCTCTGTTTCTACAAAAGCTGGGGAGTCCCGATGATCAATAAGTTGAACATGAATCAGCAATATAACCTTGCAGTGAAGAAAAGTGCAGAACCACATCACGGGCTGCATTAGTGAAAATGTAGGCAGTAGGTTGAGGAGCATCATTCTTTCCCTCTCTTTAGGATTTGTGAGTGGCACCTGGGCCACTGTGTCTAATTTGGGGCTCCCCAGTAACCTGGAACATACCCATTCCTCCCCTGCAGCTCTACTCCTTAGCTGACTCCTATTTTGCCTTCTACAGATGATATAGCTCAACTGAGAGAGCGAGTCACAGCTGAGGCTGGGCCAATGCTCACATAACAGCCAGTTCAAAAATGCTGGTGTATTTTTCAAAAGTACAGATTCCTCTGATTTTTAATGGGAATGTTATGCTGCAAATTCCTGTGAGCCCTTTCAACAATATCATCTGTGCGAAAGAATGTTCGAGATGGTCCTTGGACAAAAAAGCCTGTGTGTGTAGACTCTGCAGGCGGAGGAGATAAAGGGACAGTTATTATCTCCATTAATAATTTTGTTCAGCTCTTGATTCACCCTGGGATTATTGGAAGAGCTTCCCTGGTGTGCCTTGAGCTTTAAATTCGCCAGCACTTTCTGCACTACCAGGCCTCAAGTATAAGTTATGAGAGAATAAAGCATATAACAAACTCCTACACAAGCCATAGGTTTTGGGCTATTTAAATTACAGCTGGGAGAGGGGAAATTGTGCAAAATCTTAGGGGGCTACTTGCTCAAAGAGCTGGAAAGATTCAGCACAGTTTCTCTCTCTCGGTTTTATGGCTTCCTCACTCAGATGCAACAATAAAAATGTTCCACTGGATTAGCTGCATGCCTGAACTGTGATTTCTCTGCAACACTTTTTCACACTCTAAAAGCCTAATGATAAGCAATCAAGAAAATGTTAATTGGGACGATTTCCCCCAGGGGACCCCAGGGTCCTGGCAAGTTGAAGGTTTTCATTAATTGTGTAGAGCTGGCTGAAAAAAAAAAAATCATTTCTTATCCCCAGGAAATGTCTTAAAAATGTGATATAATATGAATTTCCAAGTAAAGGTAAAGTGTCCTGACCTTTTTACTTCACCTCCTAGAGGGTCTTTTTTAACATATTTTTGTCTCCAGGGCTTCCTTGCCCCTTGATGGTTTCTCACAGACTTGTGTTGAATGGAGATTGGGGGTAGGAGGATAATTATGCTGCTCTTCAGTGCCTACAGATCAGTTCAAGCACACTGGATAGGAGCCAGTGACCAGGTCCCTTCTTTGCAGACCTACAGCCACAACACAGTCTGTGACCCGAGGGACCAGTGATAGCTCCTCCTTTTACCATTTGGTCAGCCCAGCCATCCTGACCAACTAGAAGATGTGCCATGGCCTTTTTTTTTTTTTTTTCAGTCCTCATTGAAAATAATTGAGGAGCCTGTCATTTAAACTGCCATCAGTAAGCTGGTTTCAGCTCTTTTAATTGACAATCTGCTTCACACACCTTGGAGTTAGTGCCTTGGCTTCTTTGCCTGACAGACTCCAGGGCTTCATCTAAATGAGTATCTACATTTATGCAAAGTGGGCGGCTCTCTGCTCTGGGGACATTCTGTAGCAATGTCTACAGGAGCTGCAAAGGTCTGGAGAAACAGGGCCATGATATATGGCTGAGTCAGCAATGGCTGCGTCTTCTGTCCTGCAGAATTCTAAGGTTAATATGGATTTCCTTAGAGATAGGGCAGCTATTTGCTATCAGTAAAAGTTAATGTACCTGGGGAATTTATAGGAAAAATGCCTTTAGTTAGGAGTTCATGGCTGTTGAATCCACCCACCCATCACTCAATATAAGTGAATTCTGGCAACTGAGGTTTTATTATTGCCATGGCTTTGACAGATTAGGATGTTTGTCTCAGTAAATGCTTTCTTTCTGAGTGCCTCATTACTATTAGGAGAGGATTCAGCTGCAGAAAGAGAAGGGATTTCTTACCCTCCAAGTGTTGGCAGGTGCTGTGGAGCCAGTGGGACTGAAGTGACCTCCCTGGTGGGGAATCACTGAAAAAGGGAGTGGAGTAGCCCTACTGTACCAAGCTTTGGAAGTCTGCTCTCAGGGACGTGTCTCTGGCCTGCAACAAGCCACGCTCCCTGTCAACTGCACACTGAAGACCACTAATAACGTTTTGCTACATTAAACATTATTATTTTCTGTATTTGGTTGGTGGGTTTTATGAGTCTTCAGGAAGCTCAGGTACTACGGTAGCTTCCTGCAGCACAAAGTGTGAGCCTGCTTCATTATTGTAGTGGTTTGTGCTCTTCCATCTGATGCATCTTGTGAAAATGGGGCTTGTTTGGCTACAGCTCTTGGCTAATAGGATGATCATCCCTCAGGCTGTGCTATGTGTTGCTGAGTGTCGCTCCAGTTTCCACCTCTCCTCTGGTGTGGGATGGCTTCATGTCTGAAAATCAGTGCAAAGCGGAACCCCTGCAGGGTTTGATTTGCTGCTTATTGCTGTGTTGTGTTTTTCAGCAGTAGCTTGCCTGCAGGTATTTAACAGTAAATACTGCAGTAGAATTGCCCAGCGGAGTATTAGCAAACTGACAGACACTTCACTGGGGTCACCCAAGAGCTGCGAAGCAGGCATGAGAGCTCCTGTCTAGACTTCAAAAGCTCTTCTGTGATCCCTGGGCCACTGTCTCTCTGAGCTTCACAGGAATCAACCCCTTTACCTTTTAACACAACTCTTCATGAGGACTGCATTTCTAATTCCTTATTTCCTCCCTGTAACAAGCCTTAGTATTCTGATGAGAAGCTCTTGCTAGGTCCCCAGCAGCTGCTGCTCCTGACCACTTCTGCACCATCCTGTGTTCTCCTTACTGCCTTGTGCCGCTCTCCTGGCCTGAAAATGGAAAGTGCAACAGGAACAAGTAAATATGAACTTATGTGTTATTCATTCTTTAAATAAGTTACAGTAAAAGAAATATAAATCAGGAAATACATTTATATTTCATAATTTTCACATATGCCTTTCTGCAGCTTGTTTGGTAAAGGCAAACCAATCAAATATAAGAATAACAGCCCTGAAAGAGGATGATCATCACTTGGGAAAATTTTGGATTCTTTCTGAAACACTAAAAAAAGTGAAATTTCTACCCTGCGTTAAGAGAGCATTAACCAAGAGCTGTGATTTATTTTTGCATTTGTATGTAATTATCATGGAGTCACAGCCACTAAGATGATTAATTCCTCCACTTGTTATCTGTGCTGAGAGACAGGCAGGGTGGCTTTTGCTATCACCAAAGTGCAGATCCACATCAAGATCCAGGTCAGCAACTTGCCTATCCAGTGTTCCCATCTCATGCTGCTGGGAGTGTTCCTCAGGAAAGTCAGACAAGGGGGTAATGTGCCTCTGGGCACTGGCATATTTTCTGAGTTATCCCACACATGAATGACTTCACAGATAACTATGCTGCACAGTACAGATTCAGGAGACATAATCTGTGTGAAGGGTCTGCACCCGAGCCTGATTCTTCTCTGCACTGCCAAGGAAATGTTTTCACAAATGTTTTGTACATGTGTTTTGTCTTTGAGGATCTAGAAAAAGATTTTAAAGAGTGAGTTTAGAAAAATCAGGGTTAAAGATAACAGCAAAGCTGTACTTTGTTTTAGAGAATTTCCTTCTCCTCCTTCACAGTTTTGTCTCCTCAGCCTGCCTCCATCCCCCCGCTCTCCCTTTCCACAGGCCTGTTGCAGTGTCCATTGGCCTCTGGTGCTGCCAGTTTGCACTGCCTGAGGAGCTGACTCGTACTGCATAGCTCAGGGCAGCTCACCATCTGGACCCATGTATTGGCTTGATCAGGAATGCACAAGTTGCTGTAAGACTCGATAACCTCATCTGTGCTGGGAGGCACATGAGACTCACTCACCTGGGCAATCTTTGAGGAATTTAAGGATGCTTAGACTGAGCTACAGTGTGTCTGTATGATGCAGGTGCCTTATTTCCCCTACTTGCATTTCCAAAAAAGTTATTAACATCCTCTGTGACTCAGAAACACTAGGCAGATGAGGCTGCAGCCAAGAAATTTTGCAAGCTCAGCTCCCTGCTGCGTGTACCTGAGCTGTGCACATGTGTGAGGATATCACATTGGTGCAGGGCTGTCTGTACCACAGAGCCATAGCCAGGAAGAATCTTCAAAGTTTTGTCTCTTCCTAAACTACACTTTTTATTGCTCTGTTTAAACTTCACAGCTTTTTTTTTTTTTTTTTTACAATACTCTGACACATATATTAATGGGACTATGCTGTATCAGAGCTGCAAACCAGCTTGCAATTCCCCAGGTTCCTCTGTAGTTTTTTATGCTGGTGCATCCATAAAAGAACTCCAGTCCTTCCAAGTTTGCCCCATGAGAACAGAGTAACACCTTTCCTCTGGAAATACTGTAATAAAACAAAGGGAATACAACACTCCCATTACGAAGATCCCATCAATGGCCTTTACCATTTATCAAAAGGAAAAGATGTTCTTGTAATATCTGTTAGAACTGTACACGAGGGAGGCTGCTTGGTGGAGCACATTAATAAAAAGTCAGAAACCTGAAAGATATGTCTTTTTGCAGATTCACAATTGTGCATTAATTTATTTTTGTAGCTTTTTCTCGGTAGTCCTGTGGCTTCTGTCATGAAGAAATTTCATCAAAGTTTTGATCATAGAGGTAATATAAAGCCAAGCTTCCTTCAAAGGCTTCATTGCCCTAAAGAGTGTGTAATTGGCCAAATGTCTTAGAAAGTTTTGCTTGGTTTCTCCAGAGCACAAGTAAAAATTAATTACCCCAGCAGTAGCTGCAGTGCCATCATATAAGGGTGTCAAAACTACTCTTTCCAAATGGCATATTCTAACAGAGCAATAGATGTAAGACTTGCCATAAATGTGATTTGTGAACATCATTAATGAAGTACTAGACCTAATTGACTTCTTCTGGCTTTATGACAGCATAAAAAAAGTTCTGCACAACCAATGATATTTCTTTTAAACTTCTGCTGCAGAGCTCTCTTCAAATGAAGCTTTCACAAATATTTATTTGGGAAAAAGGAAACTGACCATTAGACGATGTTTCCAGTTATTTAGAAATAGTAAGGATTTTAGAGCAGTTCTTCCACTGCAGAATGAAATGAAGATGCTTTGCAATTACCCCTGAAAACCCAAGCACATTAGAGATCAGCTGAGGGTACTTGCTAGCCTGATCATTTGAGAACTCAGTCACAGATGAACAGAGTTAAGCTCATGTCCCTGTTGTGATGTGGTTCAGGGATTTCCACTTGTCTTCTGCATTTCAGGGAGAAGCATTACGTTTTCAGATGTGGTTATATGTTCTTGATCTGAAACTATAGCTATTATCTTCTTGTCAATAACAGTCATTCTAGCAAGGTATTTTGTTTTCCAACCATCTTTTGTTCAGATGCACCGAGGTCTGTGACAATAAATGTCACCATTCGTATTGGTACTTGCAGTAACGTATTATGGTAGTTTATATTGCTGCTGTAAGTATAAAACACCCCAGATCCAGCTTTGGCTAGTATTTTCCATGATATTTTGCTATTCTATTTTATTTTATATGAGGCTTGTGAACGTAGTCCTATGGCAGATATTATGAAAGAAAAAGAAATTAATTGCAGTCTAGTGAAATTGATTATTTTTGCATTTACTTTTACTCCTGTAAAAAACAAAAATTAAGTTTATTGTATGTAATAGCTGTTATTTTGCACCACACAAGGCAGATTAATTTTTCAAATGATGTTATTACAAGTGAGCAATAATCTGAGTGGTAAAACCTGGATGGAATGGCATGATTGACCTTTAAGTATTTGCTTGAAACATTAGAAGATTAACATTTCATAAATTAAACCTTCACATATGAAGGAAATTGCTGAAATGTCAAATGTGGTAAACACCCCCAACTACTCCTGACTTGATGAACATTGAAGAAGGACCTTTAAGTTGATCATAAATGATAAATTCAGTTGATTTAAACAGTGCATCTAATCCTTTGTGGATTAGTCTTGCTCCATTTTTGTTGTCAGTCTTGGGCAGAGGTAGAAGAGACTTTCTGCGGGTCATCTGGCCAGGGCTCCACTTTGGGCCCTCCAGGGTGCTCCTTACCACCACATGTGAGTGTTTGCAGAAATGTCTGAATGAGTTTAACTTTGCTGGCCTTCTTCCTCCCTTCCCACTTCCCTCCCTCATAGACCCTCGATGTCAGAGTTTACAAGATCTGTTGTACTTTATTTTGTGGAGTTTGATAAATACACACTTGGCTGAAGAAATGATTGGAAATTCAAAAGTGAGGAATTTCCCAAGTATTCAGAATCTGCAATTTACTGATTTGACTCAAAGTCACAGTGATTGTAGCAACATTAGTCACAACTCTTTTGCCTCACTTCACTTTATTCCCTCAGATAGTGCATTTAGAGATATTATGAGGAAGCCAACGAAGGACGATTATAGGGTGACTTCTGGCATGTGCTCTGAATCATGATCGCCTTCCTTGCAAAAAGGAGGTGGCTTCAGGCTACAGGCAGAGATGGCTCCTGCTTGTGGGGACTGCTGTCACTGGTCACCGCATAAGAGATTTGCAGCAGGATGAGGAGCATAAGCATCAATGGAGTAACTCCTAAACTACTCATAAGTAAAAAGCCTCCTGACAAAGTATTCTCCAAGTCCCCCAGATTTTTGAGGTTCAGCAATTTACGCCAGAAGGACTAATCCCTGAATCTAATTTTGGGGACCTCTTCCCTTATGAGCTTTGATTTTAGCTGTTCAACATCTCTGGCTATGTTTCTATCAGAAATGGTATAGAGCAGTAGGGGTAGAACTGTGGAGCTGTTGCAGAGGTCCTGATGTCCGCACTGTATACATTTTGGAGGTTTTATTTTTGGACCACCCTGGGAGCCCAATGTTCACCTGTGGTTAATGTGCAGGAGGTGAAGCTCCCTGCTTGGATTCGTGGGCAAGGAATGCAGCTGCATTCTGCAACTACTCTGCCATGCAAGCTGAAACCTGGAAGTGAAGGTGATTGCTTCAGACATGAACTTCTGATCTGGACTAAAACACTAAATATATGCAACCTTTAACATTGTTAAATTAGAATATTCTTAAACTTTTTTGGAGGATAGTTTCTGTTCTTGTACTCCTGCACTCAGGATATTAATTTAGTTGCAGCTGTGAACTTACATTTAACATTTTGAAATCCTTGCAGTTTTGTTGGCATGATGCAGAAGGTTATCTTTTGGTTACCTGCTGCCGTACAGTATGATTTGTCATGTGAACTTTCTCTGTTTTCTAATAATCTGCAGCTTGAGTATTCAAAAAAAATTATTTATACAGCACTCTTGACACTGGACTATGCTGTGCTGCTTCCATGGAAACCTCTGACAACATATTACTGTCAGCCTTGACAGATACACAATACCTCATTTTCCTTATGTCAGTCATCAGAAAAGCCTGACTATGTCAGACCAAAGGTCTATCAGTCCAGTATCTCATCTCTAACCATGGCAAATGACAAATGACTAGGGAAAAGTGTTGGAACAGGGCAAGAATATATCAATGCTAGTATAAATCCAAACTTTCATCATTTTAGAAACTGGGGAGTAAAATCTTTAATTCAAAGTCCTATTTTTTTCTTGGCCTTGTCACTTTTTGGACCTGTGCAATAAACCAGAATGGGATTATAGCATAATTTAGTTTATAAGAGACTTCAGAAGGTCTCTAGTCTGACCTTCTATTCAAAATTGGGTCAGCCATGAGATTACACAGAATTACACAGAATTATCATAGAGGCTGGAATAGACCTTTGAGATCATCAAGTCCAGCCTAAGACCT
>JAAGNO010020353.1:0-23894 GCA_033439905.1 Ceryle rudis
TTGGATTCCTCACTTTTTCAAGTGGAATTAACTTAGGTGTTTTGGGTTTTAATTTTTTTTTTTTTTTTTTAATTTGAGAATAGCAATAGGGGATGCTTAATGTTTGGGGGGGGCGGGGGGGCCGGGAAGCCGGCGGGCGCCTCCATGCTGCGTATAAACGGACTAAATTTGACTGCCAAAGGGGTGTCGTAGGCATGAGGTCAGGGCTCTTCAGCTGCTCTCGGAGCTGTATTCTCCAAATCACCGCTACTAAGGAGGTTTTGGATCTGCAGAACTGCAGGTCGGTGAGCACCAGGACGCTGGAATTAGGCAATAAACGTATTTTCCCGTTTAATGAAAAGAATTTCATGAATGGACTCCGACCAGGAGGTGATCTGAGCAGCCTGTGACCACCACAACAGGGCTCTCCTTCCTCTGAGGAAGCACAGATGGAAATTTTAGTCCTTAACTGATGTTTCCCAAATTAAATTACACTCATCCTTTTCTCTAACATGTTCCTCTGAGCATTTCCAATTACACTATCTCATTTTACCCTTTGCTCCTCACCAGCTGTTGCTGTCTTTCTGCTGCTTGTCTAACAGGCATAAAGTTGTGCGGACCCCAGGCTCCCACGACGGCAGTTTCTCTTCACAAGAAAATTGTTGTTTCTCTTAACCCATCGAAGCAACCTGCAAACAGACAGAAGGATTCCTACCAAACTGAAGTGTAACCCTGTGGCACGCTGTTCTGGTGTGGGATGCGTTCTGCCGGGATGGTCAGCTAGGCTGTGCCCAATTGCCAGTGCCTGGCTGGCTCCCGCCGCGTGTTTTGAGCAACAGCTGCTCCTGGTTTGTCTTTCACGGGTGGAACAGCTCGGCACGGGCCAGCCAGCCAGAGGGTGTCGGGGGAATGCGGGTGGGCAGCTCTTCCCCAGCCCCTGCTGAACAGTTACCCTGCTGTAAAACGCAGCTGTTACTTTGGTATTTCACACAGGTTAGTGCACTTCACACTCTGTCTCCAAACCCAATGGTTTTGTTCTCCCCAGATGGTTTTTTAGCCAGCACAGATGCACGTGCCTCTGCGTGTGCTGTTTATGTCTGTGGAACTGTCTACACCGTAAGCTGGAGATAAATGCTACCATGTCTTGTCCATCGCTTGCCCAACAGGACCATTGTGATGATCTGCACAACAGCCAGCCAGACTCACTGCAAGCAACAGTACCTTCACTTTGGGGCTCATCCTCACTTCTTTACAATGGTTTTTGTTACTTCTAAGAACCACAGACAGGTAATACACTGCAGGGTAAGGACCATTAATAGCTCATGAGGCTGTGGGAACTAGCCTGTGGTAGTTCCAAGCATTATTGAAAGTTCTAGCATTAAAATATGATGGTTCCTCCCTACATCGTGATGAACCATCTGTCCATGGTGCGCTACATTCCAAAATCTTTGGGAGTTACTGGCCTGTGGGCAGGACAGAGGCAACAGACCCAACTCTTGCTGGTTGGGCTTCGCTTTTGCTGCCACCTTCTCCCTCTTTTCCCTGTGACTGCTTCCTCACAGTCCTACAGCCTGTAACTCTTTTGTGAGGTGCCCAGTCCTCATGAATTATGAGGGCTGGATGACATTACACCATGAACAAGTAGTCTTACATGGGGGGCTTATCACTGCTGCCCACTAAATCATCACGCTGCCTCCTCACGGGCATGTGTGCACACGTGGTCCTCACACGCACTGGAGTATTGTTTCCTCCTATCAGCTCAAGTGGGAGCCCAAATCCCTTACAGCTGTTAACGTGAGAGATGTGGGAAGCGAGAGATTAGTCAAAGAGATGCCACAGGGGTCTGGCAGAACTCATCCACCCACTGGAACCCTGGAGTTTTGACCCTCCTTTTAACAGCATCTGTCACTTTTTACCTTCTCCCATGCTCTGCAACCTGAAGGGCATAAAAACTCCCCCTCTTCCATTCCATCCAGGACCAACCTCCACATTCCAAAGGAGGACTACAAAATACCTTTTCTCCTCCTGCTCCTTTACGTACCTGTCTCAACCTTCTTTCTCTTACTGCCAGATGAAGATGTAACAGACGGGGAGCTGGTTGACATTCTTCCATCAAGACTTGCATGTGTGTCACAACTGAGGTCCCTGGTTCCTGGTTAACTTCCCTAGTGAGAATGTCAGAGCTGTCACTTGCGATTGAAATAACTTGTCACAACAACTCTCTCGTTTTCTAAACTGCATTATCTCTCAGACAGGGGACACAGCAACAGGCCACTTAGGCTCATCCCTTGCTAAGCACTCCTGACACTGGTACCAGAATAACTTGTTCCTAAACTGTCCAGCTATGGGCATTGCCATGTAATGTTGGGGGATGCTCAAGAATAGTGACTGTAAGCATGTTCCCAGAGGAGGGGAGAAATAATTAGATAAAAATCTCCTTCTTGCCTCTGATGCCACCTGCCAGCACGACCTTCAAGAAGACTTTTAACACTTTTGCCTTTAGCTATATTAGCTCTCCCTCAGATAAAGGAAGATTGGGTGAATACTGCAAAATCTTTTAAATACAAATTCAGAACTTCAGATTTTTTTTGTTCTTGTGTATTCAGGATCCTGTTTGCGTTCACTACCCACATTTCCACGGAACAAATACCTTAAGTAATTGTTAAATACAGACATCACAAAAACAAGTATGAAATTTAGTATTAGCAATCACACCAGCAGTGTGAATGCCCTAGGATTTGGGGTTGTCTGGTCAGGAAAAGGAAAAGATAGCATGGAAATTGTATCATGAATCACAAGAGCAGCTTGAATTGCAAATGGCAGGCTGGAGGGTAAAAGGGTCAGAGGAAAACATAACTGAGTAATTTTGAATAAGAAAATCCCTTGGAAAAGCAAGCACAGGCCACTTTCAGACTGTGCAAACCCTATAAAAAAAGATAAAAGTAATTAAATGCGGTATCAGGTGTCCTGACTGTGCTGCCCCACCTCCTAGGGCAATGCAAGGTTTTAAAAGGAGATGCTTGAAAACACCTGCAGGATCTGAAGAGCAAAATGGTCTCTGTGTTATTTACCATGTCACTAGCCATGGGCAAAGGTCAGCTCCTTTTTCCCTTACTCGCATCTACCTTCTCTGATAAACATAAGCTAGACCTGGCCTGACCATTAAACCTCACGGAGCATCTGACTCAGAAATTAATTTTCAGTCATTCTGATTCTTGGCTCGTAAGATCACGAGACTCAGCAGACTTTGTCAAAGTTCTACCAATCATGACGGAGCACTTTTGGTACTGTACAGGCTGAGGGGTCAAGTGAAGCGACATCTTTACTACTGAGTCACTCTACCCCCTTGGAGATATCATTTACTCTCTACCTTCATCAGCTGACTCATTTTTAAAGAAAGTAAGGACCAAGCAAGACAGATCTGAGGTCAGGAGAGATCTGTGTTAGGGGAATGTCTGTCTGTCCTCGATTAAATGGGTGAAGAAAGGCCTTACAAACCATTCAGTCAGGAAGTCAAAGTTAAAACTCTTGTGCTAGCCCAAGGAAGGGATGGCACTCACCAACCACTTGTGACCTAGGCCAGAATCTCATTTTCACTGTTTGGATTATCTCCTGGAGTTGGTCAAAATCAAAAGGCAATTAAGCCCTCACTGAACACTGGTTGAGATACGTGTACATGAGGCTCCCATGGCTCACCATTGCCACACAGCCCACTCTGGTGGGCACCCCTTCACTTCAGTGGAGTTTCCCCTTCTCTTACCCCAGAGTATGTGTTGAAAAAGAAATACAGTGGCCTAAAGTCTCATACTGTGCAGTTTAAAGTCCTGATTAATCTGGTGATATCTGGCAAAGTTATTTTTCCTCAACTTCATGTGAGCTTATTTAGCCAAAGACAAGTCATTGCCAGTGAAGTGGAAACTGACTGAGCCCTACAGCTAGATATGACAACATCAGAAAAGCCACCCTCAGTCATGAGCTGGTAGGTCAAATTCAGACGTGCCATAAATCACATTATAAAGGACACACGAGCAAGTGCTTCTTGTAGCTTCTGCACAGTGAAGAGTTATGTCGTAGCAGAACTTAATGTAGAGAAGACAGGATAAATCTAACTACAGAAACCTTCTGGTCAAATTTCTTACCTTCCTTTATACCCTGGGCTCTCAAGTTTGTTCCTCCATCATTACATTTGCCGAGTGATCTCTTTCCAAACTCCCTCCTCCTTTTATGTTGCTTCTGAATTTAGCCCATTTTGCCAGGCTGCCAGGGAGAGATGCAGAGGAAGTTGGGCAGCCTCCTTAAAGGCTCACTCACATTTCAGGGATACGTGCTGTTGCTGTGCATGCAGAACACGCCATTGTGCTTGGGAAACGGAGTGCACAAAAAACCCCAAAACACTTGTAGACCATTGCATCCCTTCTCAGCTCCTCTGCTCCAGTGTAACACTGCACATCTTCAGGGACCTACTAATTAAAGATGAGGTTGGAGATGGGAGGATAGTAAGAGGGAACCAACATTCAAGTAGTGTTTCAGCCTGAAGGTACTGCCTGTGAAGACTGAGGGCTCGGTCTCAGAAAAGCTACAGGTTAGGCAGCAGCCATGCAGACTACCCTGCACAGGCCTTCTGACATCTCTGGCTTTACCTGGAGCTATCTCCTTTAAAGTCAGAGTAGGTTCCACATCTGCTTGAGTTCCTCTTAGTTTACTCCATTATCAGGAGTGAATGTTTGGCCACATGAACTCTTACCTCCGTGAAACAACACATTCTATAAAGGCCCCTGAAGAGCTGTCAGGTCACCAGGATGTGGCTTACCAGCTTGGCCCGGAATCTATCCAGTGACTGTATTTAAATCTTACTTGCCTCGGGGAATCCAATGCTTCGAATGCATCCTCTCGTGCCTGTGCGTGCACACAACCCACACAAAGTAAAAACTAACTGGGAAGGCAACCCAGTCTCTCCATTTCTGATGCAAATTAGTAACAAAATCCATCTTAAATAACTGGTAGACAAAGTTAGGGTCCAGGTAAAGAAATGAGCCTAGAGAGAGATGCTTGTACAGTGTTCCAGCAGGTGCAGCTGGACTGACTCTGAGCACAACGGACACTGCAGTAGCAATCAGATACAACCTATCTCCTGCGTGAGAGGCGGGACACAGTTCACGCTGGGAGCATGTATCCAAAGATACAGGTACAAAAGCAACAGCTTCTAGATCCTCGAGCCACACTGGTCATGCGCTGTGGTTGCAACCACATAAATTGAAGAGCCAGTGGTGATCTTCAAGTCACAAGCTACAAACTCCTGGGTGTGCCTGCTGGGAAGCACCCCAAGAATTTATTTTCATATTGTCCCCTTGATTTTTTTTTTTGCTGTGCAATCTGATGAAACACACACCGCATGTTGTTTAAGCGTCTGGCTGACCCTCTTCATATGGCAGCAAAGAAACTCCTCTTATATTTAGAAGCCCTCTTCTAGGGTTACATATCAAGATACATACACACTGCTGTTTTGCAGAACGCAGCTGCCCTGTAAGAAGCAAAAGATGCTAACATGATCCAGGAGCTGAGGCCAGCAATTTCAAGTTTCCATCTGTCTCTGCCTGTAACATATGCAGGAAGAAAAAGAGAGCTGGACTTCAGGCATTAGTTGGTGCCTCCAGCAAGCAGGAAGACTGCATTGAAAAATGGAAGCCTGAAGCAGCTTTGTGGAAGGAAGACTCTGTTCACTTGCCTGGAAGACAGATGTTGAGTTGCAGTATGTTCTACCCCTTCCCCCTCAACTATTTCATGAAGTAACATCACTCAGTGCACACATATGACAGTTCCCTTTTTGGTTTTTGGGGTTTTTTCCACCAAAAAATGGTAGGTGCAATGCAGAATAATAATGGCCCAAATCCAAATCTAGATGCATGACAATGAAGAACAGGTAACTTCCAGAGCCTGTCATAGCTAATGAAATTTGTATATATGCCCCTCCAAATACGTAGCAGGCATCGATCCCTCAGTCAGACAACCGCAGTCTGCCTTCCACACCCACTGCTGTCACCAGGGGTCTTGCTGATTTGGGCAGTAAAATGTCATTTAGCTTCCCTGCGTTTCATACCTCACTTTGCAGGGTCTATCACACCTAAACTAGAATGATTCAGTTGTGCAAGGACCATATTCATTTCCAGCACAAGCTGTGTCTGACTACAGTTCTCAAACATGGTTGAAATTTTATGTAAACATAAATAAATGAAAAGAGCTGATAGCGGGGCATTAGTAAAGCAAAGTAAGATTACCTATAACATAGAAACACTAAAGGACATTAGAGAAATTGCTGCATTTTCCCCTGTCACATTAAGTGGTTTAATATAAAGCCTTTATTTTTATACCAATCAATAGCACTGTAAGGTAGCAACATTTATCTTCAGAAGCACTGATGATACAATGGCTCAATTCTCAATTATATTAAGAGCAAGACTTCAAAGATATTTATGAGCATCAAGATGCAAGTTAGATTTCCAGTATGGTTTTCAAAAGCATCTGAACAAGTCAGGTGTCTAGCTCCTATTGATCTAAATCCTTGTTAGGCACTTTCAAAAAATACTTCAGGTTGCCTATCCCTATCCTCTGGTGCCCAAACAACTTTGGAAATCTTTCTCCTCTCTCACACCACACCAGCTGTGGTTTAGTTTACAGTAGGGGAGTTTAGTATTTTGCAGCAGCATGAAACTTTTTGTACACACTTCAGACTTTTAGCACACTGACATAGAAAACTAGTGCTACATCAGTGCAGTGGTGTTTACTTAGATGCCAGCAATTCACAGTGGTGGACAGCTGACCTCTCTTACCAGCTGAAAGATCTCCTTTGGTGACCTCATTTGACTACTTTCCCCTCATGGTAGGGAAGTCCTGAAAAGACCACCAAGGG
This sequence comes from Ceryle rudis, assembly GCA_033439905.1. Taxonomy (NCBI): domain Eukaryota; kingdom Metazoa; phylum Chordata; class Aves; order Coraciiformes; family Cerylidae; genus Ceryle; species Ceryle rudis. Next base: position 6,887 of record JAAGNO010020353.1, read on the forward strand.
ACTGATCTGAAAAGCCCTCAACACTCTCTCTGGATGCTATTTTGGAAATGAAGCAAAGACCCTACACCTTGGTGATATTTTGAGCATTAACTCATCTCTAGCAACTTCTGAATGTAGTAGCTACAGTACAGACTGGTTTTATAGTACCATGTAAGCCAGAAATGTTGCTTTTCCTTTGATTCACTTTATTCTGAAACTGTCCAAGGGTTTAGAAAAAGTAATGTTACTCTTTAAAATAGAAAAGGCAATAGAACTTAGGAAAGACACTTCCCACATACCAGAATGGACATGAATTACAAGTAATTTTATTCCACTTCCAATGACAGTTCTATCATATCTGATAATAAGGCAAGCTACTAGAAGTCCCACAAGACATATCAGACCATTGAAATAGTATTCAAAAACCAAGGGGGAGTTCACAGAACAGCCAGTTCTTGGGATCATTAAAATCAGTGGCAAGGTTCCCCTGTGGACAAATTCGATCAGTGTAAATGTGGAAGAAATCAAGTGATTTCACCAGTGTTCATGAAGTTTTATACTGGAGTAATTAAGGACAGGCGATGCATCGCTGACTTCAATGAAAAACAGGATTTGGCAGAAAGAAAAGCAAAAAAGCACATTCAAAATATAGTATCAAGGCACAGAAAATACATGCTGCTTCCAGGCATATGCTTTAATAGGTAAAGGTTTCTGGGAGATTTTTTTTTTTTTAAATAGTTATACTCCTGCCAGTCAGGATTCTTTTCTCACTTGCACCTTTAAAACTCCCATGGAGTTCTGGGTAGTCAGTCCAGATTTACATCAGAGCAAGGAGAGCAACTGTCAGTTGGCATAGCTTGCTTCAAGATGTGGTAACAATTAAAGCAAATGGAGCAACAACTGCTGAAGATGTAGCCATCCGTCTTGATGCTCACCAGAGCTTATTCCTTTTTAAACGGACTATCTGTGTGACAAAATACATTCTTTCAAATGGTTTTCAGCTAATAAAAAACATCTGTCCCATGCTGAATTTTCATAGGGTATCCAGAAAATGCAGTCATTTACAGGCCATCAGTTCTGTAACCTAAGGCTGTCCACTAAGTAGTCTCTTAGGATCAGCAAGAGTATATGTAACTAAGTAAGGGGAGAAAAGTCTGTCCATCTCTAACTGCATTGATATATTCACAGCAAGATGAGAGAATGAACCAAACAAAAAAAGACACGAACAAAGCAGAACACAATGGAACTCTATGACTTCCTAGAGGAACAGTAACAAAGGGATGCAGAAGAACATCTATTTAAAAAGAAGATCTTTCATCGGATAAAAAAATAGGAACTTTTTACATATGTGAAGTTTAAAGAGGAAAATATGATCAGTGCAACTGTAATGCAGGGCTGAAACTAAGTCAAGGGAGTTCAACAGTGAAAGACAACAAAACAAAAATAAATATGGATGCTATGGAAGAAGAGTGTCTCTTAATAGTCAAGTGATAGAAATCGGTCCCAGGTGGTTACAAATCCAAGGTAAAGACCTAAAAGCTGAGGATGACAGAAGAAAGCAGCTGCTGAGTCAGAGCACGCCCACGGCATTATAAAATCACATGACAGGATAAAAATCACAAACCCATGGTTATGATTGTGTTACGTTGAGACTACTTTAAAGTAATAAAAAAAACCTTAATGGCCTGATCCAAAATCCACTAGAGGCAACAAGAGTTGTTCTACTAGCTTCAGCGAGCTATGCATCAGATCTTACACTGTGCACTATAAACAGTCTAGATAGGTTGGCTTTGTTTGGCTAGGGCCAGCCAGGGAACACCGTGGATCCAGCATACATTCCATGTAAATGAGAAAGAAAAGAGAATAGTTAGGGCAAGACCTCACTACACATTAGGATAAAAGAGAAAATGCAGCTTTATACTGAGATTTCTTATAAATAAATAATTTTTAAAACCTGGTCACGCCATGCTGATTAACTAACTGGACTATCAGTTCATCCACCAGCAACATGCCTCTGCAGACTTGTAGGGTCAAATACAACAGTCTGGAATGAAGGGTTTTCTCCTCTTCTTCTTTCTCCCTTCCCGAGATTTACATGATGATATCCTCCAAGTGCAGTCCTGGTCTTCAGATAGCATGCTGCAAGGACACAGAAATATGTATTTTTAAAGGACAAAAAGAGAGAGAGTTTGCCTTGTGAGTTTAAATTATTAATTCTACAGATCTAATGGATACATTATACCACATTACTGGCACTTTTTCTCTTAACAAACATCCCTCTAGATTAGTGGTTCAATACAGTTTTGAATCAAAGAGCTAAGTTTCTAATGGCACCAGTCATCTGTCAATCTGAACTGAATTTTTAAACTGGGTTACCTGAATCAATACAAGTTAGGATCTTTCATTGCCAGGAAATAGGCTCTTATTTGACAGAGTTTCATGAGGTCAACAGCATCTCTGCTTCCTTCAAGTGCTACATAAAACAGTCAGGCAAGAACAATACTTTCAGCAGTACAGAACTTGGTAAGTGTAACAGCAATACATGAGTGAAGTTTTAAAAGGACTGGGCAACCTTTTTTTGTTCATTTGCACTAGGAGAGGAAAGACCTGAGAAGTTCCTTCAAATTCTTGTGTTGGGGGTAAGTCTCAGACATTACCCATGGATGTACTGATCTCACTGTCTTGTCCACGGATGCCGGGCACTCTGCTGGAGTCTGAGATACCTTCTCCTTCAAGCACCTAACTTTTAGCAGCTTCTTAAAGAGGGATGAAGGACATGAGGCACTAACCAGTAAATAACACTGTCTGCACAGGATATAACTCATGGGTGCTACTCAGAACTCCAATGGGCAGACCCATTGTGAGGATGCTTCCTGCATGCACAGATGAAACGATTGGACTGAAATTTTTAATGTGGTTTGCTGAGGAAATGAGTCTGATGTGATCAGATTGCCTCTGGGCATCTACACGTCTGCCCACGGCTCAGCCTCTGAGCTGACGGAATATGTTTGAGAGACAGGTAGAGGACTAAGCTCTAACATAAATCTGGACTGACTACGCTCTTTTACAAATCCAGTAAAAAAAGGTAGGATGTCAAGGAGATAACCAGCTAGTGCCCTCACCGATAGAAAAGCAGCAGTATGAGCTCACTGGCTGGGTGGACTCCAAGGATCAATGTGGGTAAAAAGGAAGAGGAATAACTTTGTGCTCTATCAGTTACGAGCAGGTCAATCCCTGCAGTGAAAGGCAGGTCGCCTTCCTGGGCACAGAGAACAGGATTGGCAATGTAGAAGATCTGGAGGCTGGCTGTGTAATTCCTGCCACCTTCATGGACCTCAGTTTATTCTGTCTCAGAGAGAGACAGTCACTTGGTACAATGTCTGCAGAGGCTTTTGAGTGACTCAGGATGGGGACAGCAGAGCTATTAAAAATAATCTTGCATGCCTTTTCCTCTGAAAAATTACTTCTAATTTAGTAAGAAAAATGTATGCATGCATCTTTTCCTGTTGCACAGTCTAAATGCTTACTCCTTTTCCCTCTATAAGTAATTACCAATGTTGCATTACTGCACATATGCTTAAGACCCTACTGGTTATGAAACAGTGTAAGCAGTACTTTCTGCACAGGCTGGCTGTCCCTGTCTTCCTCTGAAGCCATGCTGACAGGTGGTATTTCTGTGACTTCCTTGGGGTGAAGGTCTAGATCAAGTGAGATTAAAGAAAGGGTCAGAAGTTCACACTCTCTACAAAAGCATTAAAAAAATCCTAACGGTTTGTATGAAATTCCAAAGTCACTGAACATGACTACCCCCCTCAAATGAGTTATCACCAGATAATTCTACTCTGCCTGTGGCCCTGGTGTTCAAGATAAACAAAGACAATGGATTAAAAAAGTCTTGGACGCTGGTCCGTTGGCAGGAACTCTACAGAAAAGCTTGAGTCTTTACTTTATTCTAACACCTCTTTCTCCACATTTCTACTTGGCTCACTCCTACTTGTCTAGACTGCAGAGAGCCACAAAAGATATGGGCTGTATCTGATATGCTCTGTGGTTCACTTGGGAAGCAAAACTTAAGTGAGCTCTAGTTCTGCACTGAGCAGCATTGTCAAGCATCACTCAGACACTAGAGATAAGTCTAAAAGTAGGTCCTGGAAGAAGCTGCATGTTGTTTCAGACTACTGACAGGCTCTGCAGCAAACCTAGCCACAGAGTAAGAATGCATGATTCCCATGATAGCATGAAGCAGAATATGACTTGTTGAGATCAAGTTAAGAAAAGGGTTTGGGATACCTGGGGTCTCCTTCACCTAAGGAAGGAGGCTGCAGCTCAGGATTACGTTTGCCTAAATCCTGTCAGTGCGACTCAAACGAAATTCAAACACACCAAATATCCCGTGTTATCAAAAAGCAAAACAAAACAGAATTTGGAATCTGCTCCAAAAATTAGGAGACTGCTTGGAAAACACAGACCATGAACTACTAGAGACAAAACTCGCTGACAAAATTATTAGCTTTTGCTGATCAAAATCCCCAGGATTTGCATTTAAGATTTTTTGTAACTTCACTCATAGCTGTTTCAAGTAATTTGTATTTTTTGTATCCACAACACCCAGGAGGAATAAATCCCATAGCTGCATTGTATGCCACATGGAAAGTACCTCCTCCTTGTTTAAAGCTGCTTTCCTCTGAGGCCACTTCACCTCATTCATAACAGACAACAAATAATCCCTCTTTATTTCACTGCCTTTAACTACCGATTCCTAAATCTTTCCCAAACCAGGGGGATTGTGTCTATTTTGTCTGTATGCATATAAAGGTTTCTTCGTACCTTGCAGCCCTTCTGTGTGTGTGTGTGTGTTTATACCACATCTTTCTTAAGACAAGGACCTCAGAACTAGATTCAGGATGTGGCTCGCAGCCGAGTGTCACCTGCCATTAGCTATCTTACCATTCACTCTCTACCCAGGCACGCTGATGAAGGCCACACGCAGGCTGTGGCTCACAGCTCAGCACTGCTTCAGTCTGTATTGATGGCTCCTTATGGAAGACAAATACGTCCCTTTTCTCACTGCAGTTCTTGATGGACAATATGCCTATGGGCACATATGCACGGCTAGACTCGGTGGTGACACAAATACCGGTTTAAATTACATCTGAGCAAGCAGTGGAAGCATAATTCAGCATTCAGGACTGGCAAGGTAGGAGTGCAGGAGAAGCTGACAGGAGAGGGTCCAAGTTACAGACTGGAGTAAGAATAAATTTGGCCGAGAGGGGAATGAGGGACAGCCCTGATTCAGCACACACCACAGCTTAACACTCAGTGATTCCTCAGCATAACAAGGGACACAGCGGCTTACATTGATCAAGACAGACAAGTTTTATTGCTCGGCTGTTAACTCCAGTGGTGCAAGTGACAGCTTTCCCTTGTCTACATTGAGGGTCATGACTGCAGAAGATAGATGACGGTTCCCAAGTGTTGGGTGGGCCCTGTCCCAGGCTATAAATATATATATATCACTCTATATCTTTATATATATTTACTAAAGGTAACATGCCAGTTAAAGACAAATGAAACTCTCCAAGGCAGCAGTTGAAGCCCTGAGCTGGTTTCACACTAAGTAAATCTTCAAAATGAAAACTCAATGCTCTTTCTTCCATGCAGACATAGGTGTCACCCGCTGTTGTTCCTGTGCTGACGTTGCTCTGCAACTGCATAAAGTAAAGAAGGAATGCAAGGAAGCTCGGGGCTCAGAGGTAGGAATTTTCTGAAAAGTGAAAGTGCCTTCCTCTTCCTGAGTCTGCCAGTATTATTGGGGGTATAACTGGGGGCATTATTTGGGGGTATAATGTCACTGTTTGCTCAAAGCAGGAATTTCTTGCACTTCCTCTCTCTGCAGGCTCTACCATTTCTACCCTCAACACCCCTGACTAGACGTTGTTCTCCTGGCTGAGGCATGTGGAGCACATGGGAGCCCTCCTCGTCTCTGCTTAGAGCACAGTACCTAACCCCCTTCCTAAGATGGAAGCCATAATAGGTTTGGGTACTGAAAAGCCAGAAGAGGAGACGTGGGAAGAAATGGGCAACTTTGGTTGGAATTTTTAATAGGGCATGTGGGTTTTGATAGTCAGAGGCTAGTGAAATTCATCAAGTTAGGCACTGACCTCCTTGGCTCAATCTTCTAGAGATACTGTTGATAGAGAGGAAATGACTTTCCAGTCAATGCTGAAGGAATCTACATCCAGAGATGGGAGTATTTCAGTGCTCAATTCACAGTGGTTGCAGTGAGATACTCAAGAGTGGCAAAGATGTCTTTTAGCAATTAAGTTTTGAGTTTGCACAGAAGGAGACTCAGAAACTGTTGAAAACAGCAGTAGGCTGGTTGGGGCTGTGCAACAGTGGTGGTGATAAGCCACAGGGCAGTGTCTGTAACCACTGCGTGGCATATTGGATGCCCTGACAGAACTGGAGCTTCAGGAGAACGCAGCTGTCCAGGTGGCAGCTGCATGGAGTGACTGCTGCCAGTCTTTGGGGATGGGACACTGGGGACCTCTCTGGTGGGACCTGGTCTCTGAAGCACCGAGTCTTCTGGGAAAAAGGCTTCAGGAGAAAGCGAGCAGACTGCAGACCATCAAGGTGTACAAAGGATGTGCCAAAGGATGAACAACTGAAGACTACACTTGAACAAGAGCTCAATGGAGATTTCCATGATGGGCAAGGCCTGAAATTTGTGACTTCTGGCAGAAGAAAGGTTCCTGCAGACCCTCCAGTACATGAGTAGCCAAGCCTCTGGGAGAAGGTGAGGAGTTGTTCTGAAGGAGACTTCAGAGCCAGCTGAGCCTGAATCAAGTTTCTTTACCAAGAGGAAAAGTTGTGTATCAATTGATACTCACTTCTGCCAACCTAACTTGGATGTCTCAGGGTTGTTGCTTTCCAGAAGCTCAAACTTGGCACGTTGTGGAAGAACTCTGAAGGCTCATCCTGTTCTCAAACTCTTTACACATTGCATCTTTGATACTGTCAGCAGGACCATGGATAAATCAGAATGAACTAGTGAAATTTATTAAAGGGTTTATGAATACTCAAGTAAAGCCCTCTGAAAGAAACTCTAGCAGTTATGGGAGAACAGATAAAAGACTAACACAGATTGGAAATGGGATGGTAAGATGGTAAACAAGAAGCTCTAGGGAGAGATACATAAGAATATGGAAGGAGAGTACAGGAGGGTACTCCTGTACGGTACTCCTGACGGTAATTTGCAGCGAGACTCATTATCCCTTGAAGCCACAAGGACTGTCAGCAGGAACAACGGGGTTATGTGGTAGCTGATTAATTTTATGTGGATAAAACACACAGTAATGAATTCTGGAAGGGTCAAGCTTTTCATACATGTTGCTGAAGTCTAAATTAACTTTCAGGAAAAATGTTTGTGTAGGTCTTGGAAACATCAAATCTGTGCCTAATGGTAATGAAATAAATCAGCTACGAGGCTGACAGTAATTTTATTTCATACTATCTTACTCATACTGAAGCACATATATTAAAATTAGCATAGAATTAATGTACAATCACTTCACATTAGCAGAGTGCAAAGTGGCTATTAGTAAATAATCACACCCAAGGTACAAATGCATGTGAGATAACTGTGGAATGTGCAATACCATCCACACCAGTAGCGTGTCAAACTCAAGACAATTTAGTATAAAATACAAACGTCAAAGAGTAAGGTAACAAAGGGAACTCAGAGAAAAACATGGAGGGTGCAAAGGGCAGTTGGGTGCTCCCTTTCACTCATTTGTACATCAGAAGAATAAAGAAGATTGTTGGTCTCATCAATCATTTTCTTAGAAACAAGGGCTCTTTGGAGGGTGACATGTGAGAGGGAGAAGGGAAGCAGTAGAGACTGGAAAGCCAGGGTTTACTCCAGTAATCCCCGGGTCCTTGCAAAAATCAAGGTACCATTTGGCCAAGAAACCTCTGTGGAAACTATTTGCCAAATACAGAAATTAATATCCCAGCAGTGTGCTGAGGGCTTCCAGGCACCTGGCAACACTTCCATCTGACAAGTGATTATCTCTTAAAAAAACCCAACCCAAACCAATTGAAAAAAAATTCCTTGAAAGATGAAAGACAGAAACATAATGTTGCATTATACTGATTTACTGCAGCTTACTTCCTTGAGGGTAGGGGAGAGAGAAGTGCTTACAAACACTAGCTAGGTGTAAAGTGCTAGCTACCACTCATATCTGGCAGTAGACACAAAGAAGCATTCACACATTCAGCACACAGGGTCCGACTGTAGCAGAAGAGAAATGTTGACTACGACTAAATGTAGAGAGTGTGCCCTGGTTAATGTGAATACTTCAGGTCAGTGTCGTCTGTCACTCCTCATGCTGCCCTTCTCTCCTCCTACTTAAAAAAAAAATTACTGAGCTGCTATCCTTGCCTGAAAAATGATGAGTAAGGAGTAGAAGTGAACAGAGAAATTTACCGCTGCTATCAGTTACAAAACTTGGCACACCCTGCCTGAAGTGGCTTGATTTGAAATCTGTGAGGGCTGAACAAACTGAACAGGAGCTGAACCAAAAAGAGAATCATGCTTGCAAAACACGTGTGAAATTAATGAATATAAAGTAAGCTTCCAAGTCTGTGGCACCATCTACTAATATCCTACAGAAATGGACCCCATCTCCACTGACATCCCTGCAGTTCAGTATGGTGTACTTCCAAGATTTTGCCTGACAATGTTGTACGTGTTTAACCAGCTACTCCGTTCCCCTCCCCAAACGTGTTTGCGCTTCAGTGGTGGATGAGATGATCTCGTTTATAGTTCACACATACATTTGCACAGTGCACTGAAAGGCTCTCCAACCAAACAGCCAATAACAACTTGATTTAAATTGGTCACCTTAATGGGAAGTACACATTAACATGGAGAAGAGAACATATTGTTGCACAAACTTAAGAAAGGATATCAATACCCTCATTACTTTTGTCCTCTTTTCCAAATAACCTTATAATCCATCTGGGTAACCACTGTGTACACAGAGAATCATTTGTTGAGCTTCTTCTCTATGGCTCTGGGTATATGAAGGCGGGTCAATTACACAGCACAGAGAGTGCTGAGTCAAAATTACATTTGTGGTCATTTCTGATATAGTTATAGTCACCTTAACATCAAACAGTAAAATAATAATTGACTGTCTTCTCTTTGCAAAGCTAAAAGATATGTGGGACAGGTTATGAGGCTGCAAATTAGCACCTGGGGACTCTATTACCTGAAATAGGCACTTAGCTCTGCAGATTGTGAAGCTGAGGGGCAGAAAAAACAAAAAGCAACTGGCCTAAACTGGAAAAACCTATCAGAGCTGTAAGAGTTTCCAGAAAATCCACTGCCACTAAGACACGGTCATTTGCATTTAACCATAGACAACAGAATTTTCTAAACTGCAAAACAAGTAAAAATTGCTCTTCTGGAAAACATGCAGGCATCCCTAAATTTTAACATTTATAGATAGTTCTGACAATCTTTAGTTTCTTATTCCAAAGCCCGTGCACAAAGTACTACTTGCACTGGAACCAGTGACATTTTGCTTACCGTTGTGAAATGAACTACGCAATAGATTCCAATGATGACGAGGCCAATGATAATTGATGCCACAGCAACCCAGAGTGCATTGCGACCCAGTCTTTTTGACCCTTCTATATCTCCTTGATTATAACTGTTTAAAGCCTGTAGAAGAGAAACAAGACAATATGAGACACTTGGGTTTTTTATACAGAAATCTGTACACAAACGAATGTGATTGCTTTGAACTAACATTAAATTCTGTGCACATTGGTACTGTAAGAAAGGACTTCAGAAGATGGCGATTTGCTTTGTAAAAATAAACAACCGCTGCCAACAGTTCAAGGTAAGCAGCGAGACCAGTTTTCTGTTCCACTCGTTTCCAGTGCATTTCATTGCAACTAAAGCTCTTCTCTTTTCAGTGGTGAGGCTGTACTGATAGCTGCCAAATCAACTCTAATCCATCCACTTGCACAATCTGTGGCTCTTATCTCTGGCAATACTTTTGTAGTATATGTGAACTGTTGGTCACTTGCTAGTAGTGGAATAAACTCTTACGCTTTACAGGATGATAAGCCTGAAAAGGAGCATAAATAGGCTGCATTTTTACAGAAAACCTCAGGAAAAATTCTTTTAAAAAGCTTACTAATTTCCTGGGTTTCCAAAGTTTTAGTTTTCAAAACGAAGTTTGAAGAATTAATAGGTAGTTTGCTGGTGGTGGAAAAAAAAATGAGACGAAATATAGATCATTTGAACAACATCTGAGTGCCACCTTCACGGGCTAGAAATTCTGTCCCTTTGCACTTCAGGAACACAGTGATAATTATTATCACATACCTCCTGAGGTATGCATCAGATACATGGATATTATCTCAGCAGTGTTGAGTTTATCACTCATGATTTGGCAGATGCTTTATATTCACTACACGCAGAGACTGCAAGGTGCAATAGGACCACTCTGGTCTTCTAGTCTTTTTGAGACAGACTAGAGGGTTTTCTGAATTAATTCTTGTTTTAACCAAACTGTATTTTTAAAATAAAAGATTCAGTGAAAGACACTGGAGTATTCTAGTACATAAGACTAACACACTCTGTAGTAACATTTTTCCCCAAGAATAAGATGCTATCAAATAACTTTTAAAAAAAAGAGTACTATTTTGTAAGGTCAGGAGAGACTGAGTTCATAAACCATGACATTGAGTCCAGATTTCTTTATCTATCAGATTGCATTATTGAACTATCTCAGCATAATTCCTTGGGGAATCAGCTATTATGAAAGTGCTTTAGTTCTGAATTGCTTTTTGTAACAAAGACAGAACAACAGCTAATTCAACAGAGTGAAGATCTGAGACTGTGCAGAGCAGGAAAGGAATGAACTTCAGAGGATACCAAGCATTGCTGTAGAGCCTTTTTTCCCAAGCAGAAAAATAATTAGGGACATTATCTGTGTGTGTTCTGTCGATTAGTGAGCACACAGAAGTTAATGGGCTAGATGCATCCTTGGCGTTAGCACTGCAGTGAGATCCCTTGTGCCAAGACAGTCCCAAAGCAACGAAGCCTATATGGCTAGAATTGCATCTCAAGGATAAGTGGAGGTACTTACTCTCTGGTGTCTAAGAAAGGCTGAGCTGCTGATGCACTCCTGCCCTTAAAGAGAGCAATGATACATTTCTTCTCTTCCTGGAAGCCTACATGCCTAAATATTTCTCTTATTTTATTTTCCTAAAGAATATTGCTAATACCTCTGCTCTGTTGTCAAATTTCGTTGAGGTTGGCTAGTGGAATTAAAAGATATAGTGGGAAAAGTGGAAATGAGAGACAGACACAAATACATAGTGAAATACAATGATGTCACCTCTGATTCTCCACCAGTGTGGCCTCCTGTTACAAAAGGTGGCTGACACAGTTCCTCTTGCCTAAGTTACTCCACTGTTTTCAGCAGTCCTGTCTACAGGAGAAGAGCTTTCTTAGGTCTTCTCAAAATACATTCGGGAAGATCAATAAAAGCAGTATCAGAAGACACATGGCTTGGCGTGGTCTTGAGGAGGCTGACTTCTCCTCCTGACTCTGTCAGCAACTATGAATGTGACTGTGGCTACAGGGAGAAACATGAAGCTTCAGTGACACCCCAGTCCTGACTTTCTTCTCCCCACCCATTAAAAGGCTCACTTTGCATGACGTGGTGGTCCTGCAAACACTCTAAACTCAGTTCCCCATACATGTGATCTCAAGACTGAGACACAGTTGTAAGCATGACATGGCAGCACCAGCTTGCAGTTCTGTGCAATTTTACTAATGTATTTAGGAAGTCTGGAGAATGTCCATGTAAATTCTGCAGGTACTGCATTAATAATTAATTCTGTACTTTAATAAATAATGTCATTTTAATACAAATCCATGACAAAGAGGAGGAAAACAGCATTAATGATAAAGAGGAGGAGTTGGGAGAGACAGGAAGGAGACAAGTTTCTTTATTAAGCGGTTCAAATTAAATAGTGTCATTTGGACAGCATTCAAGAAAAAATAAGAGGTTTGGGGGAGTGGCTGGGGTCTGATGCAAAGCTCTTTGAAATTAATTTACTTCCGTCTGCTTCAAAGGGCCCTTGGATGAAGTGTCCAGTTTTCAGCTAGACAAAGACAACATTAACTGTTAAAGCCTTAAATGTTACATCTGTTTATTTCCAAGGGCTAGGCAATATATAAAGAATATCACATCTGTGTTTGACAACTGGTCTATCCAACTTTTAAAACAAATTTTAGCCATTTTCAACCTAATACCATAAGATTTCTCAGATTTCTGCTACCTCACTCACTATGAAGTCATAAACTAAATTAAAACCACAGTTCTGCAGCTGCTTATTTACTTGAGCAACCTCAGTGACTTCACCAGGTTCACACATGTCTATTTATAAAAGATATTCTCAGTTCAACAATGAAGCAACTTAACCTCATATGAACAGAAATTTGCTGAATTAGCTACAAACTATTAATCCCTTTTAATGTGCATTTTGTGTTCCACACTGCCAGAGCACCATTTATGCCAAAAGCAGAAAGAATACTGAATTACTGCAGAAATCCTGCTCTACACTGCTTAAAACTCTAGGCAGACTAGATGGAGGACCAACATTTCCTAGGCTTTCCATGAGCCAGGCTGTAACAAACCTTATTTGGCTGTGCCTGGAAATAAGACAGTCTCTCTAGCTCAAACTAAAGGAAGAATCAGACATGCTGTCTCAGTATGACTCCTCAGTGCCAAGGACTTACAGGAAGACAGAGAAAGAGGGGGGACTCAGGGAACAATTCAGAAACAGGCTTTGATTTCTGGCAAATGAAACTGGCAGGTCACAGTGAAAGGGGAGTTTGCTCTGCAGGCTATATAGCAGCATGCAAACAAGTGCTGGACTTCTGTGTCTCTGGGGACAGATTGACAGTGTTGTTGCAGAGGAAAAGCTTACAAGCTTGCAAAGATAAGGGCCATATGAAAATGCTTAAGAACAGCTGCTAAGCCTTGTTTAATATTCCTGAAGTAGGTACAGGCTGTCCCATATGGCGTTAGATGTCCAGGTATGTACAAGCTACTTAAAAGAGCTGTATAAATAATAAACTTTCCAAATAAACTTTCTAACTAAAAAGCACAACTGTACAGGAAGACTGGTCATTGTGCTAGTTACTGACCTGACCAAAGCCAACTCCCTCTACCATGGCTCGTTAGGATCCCAATTAGAAGAGGTGGCCCCCTCAGAAAGCAAGGTCCATCCTTTGCTGTCCTGCTGTCCCATGACTTCTGCCACTCTCTTGCTTGTTGTCTCTGCTTAGGGAAACTGATATACAGATAAGGCAACTAATATACAGACAAGGCATCTGAATCCAAGGGTAATAAATGCAGCCAAAGAACTTGTTAAGAGGCAGATGAGCCAAGATTGTCACAGCTTGACCACATATGTTGTTTGAAACACGCAAATGATTAAACAGAAATGTGTCAACACAAAGAGGGAGTTAAAGCAAACAATTAGGGAGAAATAGCTTTAGAAAGACTGTTTAGAAGTTCTTACAAATCTAAGGCCCTATGGAATTAGATAACTAGTCTGACATACAGATCCTTGAAATAAAGACAACTGAAGGTGCTATACTGAGAAAAGCCAACAGAGTTTGTTCAACACTCAAACCTCAGTGCTGGTATTAGAAATATCAAACTTATTAATTTCTCAGAGCTGTCCCTCAGCCTCCCTCTAGCTCTGATTCCATGAGTCAGATACAGCCCGTCCACCCGAGCCAGGTCTGGCAGCTCATTGCCAGCGAAGTGTTCTTTGGGCTCACAACTGGGGAAGAGACACCACTGCAAAGAGCCAAACTGCTCAGTGATACCCTGCCTAGACACAGCCTTGCACAGGAGAGGTCTCTTCCGTCACATGAGCCTCCTGACTTGGTACCTGCACACCACACTCCTGCTCTGATGCCAGTGGTCTCACCTATGTGAGAAAGAATAGAGAATGTCACAGTGAGGCACCTCTGGGACTGACCAAGCCAACTAATCATACCATAACATGATACGGCTGCTGGAAGCAAAAGGAAGCAGGAGAACTGATGGCATCTGGCTAGAACTGCACAAGAGCATCCAGGAAAACAGTAACCCTACAACTGTGAGTCCTGGACAGAAATGTGGGGAAAAAACGTTATCTCCATTTGCTAAAACTGCCAAGCAATCCTCACACCTGCAAGTGACCAGCAACTAGTTTGAGAGGGGTGCTCTTGTAATGCCAATGTATCAAGACACTGAGGCCATTAAGCATCCATTCTACTAGCTAGCCTCTTAGCCCTGCCAGGAGAAAGATTTATTTCACAACAGAGATAAGGAACAAATAAAGGTTATTATCATAACAGGGAGAACGTGGGAGAGGTTGATTCTAAAAATACAGTCAAAGAGATAAGATCTGAAACGGTAAAGTTTGTGCTCTCAAAGGTGAGAAAGAAGTGAGGATACCAGCCCTGGAGTTGTAAATGGGGCAGCAGAAGAGACAGAAGAGACTGAAGACAAACCTGTCATTTAATTCAGGAGTGTGTTAGAGCCCAGTATCTACTTTTAGAGTGGAACCTGTCTAAATTGAGAGCACTTAAGGAGGACATGACACAGGCAAACAGGGTGCTGAACCAAGCTCCTCTAGAAGCCAACAGGACTCTTCCTTCCACTAGAAATTTATAGAGAACTCCACTTTTTTGGGTATTTATCTCTTCTGACATGAGATCTCAGGCAAGCTCTGCAGACTATAAAGGCATCTCCTGTAAGAAAAGAAAATAACCCACTCTTGTGTCTCCGTGTTAATCCTTAGCAACTCTAGGAAACAAGCTGAGAAAGAGAGAGGATGGGGATCCCAGCAGAAATGGAAATAAACCCATCCCTGGTTAAAATGCAGAACCTGGAGCTGAGGTTAATTGAGCAGTTACTATGGAAAAGAAGTTGGAGATGTTATTATCATGGAAAAGGAGAGGGTTTGGGCAAGACTGATGTTGAAACAGGTGTTCACATAGAGTGGAGATTATTAGTTTGGGTTTTGTTTCCACCCTTTAAGGGAGTGGGCAGCTGAGACCTGCACAGGCTGTTTAGCATTCAGGAAGTGCTCTTCCCACCCTGGTTTCTACGGATCCCCTGGTGACAGTTACTTAAGCCTGACTCCAAAAGCCTGCATGAACTTCAGCTAGGGCGTGGGTGGAGATTTCTCCATATGGGGTGCAAAAAATCTTGAGAGGCCAAATTCTGTCCTTGACAGTTAACTTCTGTGCAGCCCCGGTGCTTTGGTAAAAGCAGTGTCACAGTGAACAGATGCTTGCAGCCCCAGATCATCAGCTCCCATTACTTTATAGAGAGCCCTAAGTGTCCATGGACAGAAGGGATGCTGCGTATCAGCAGAACCAAATCTTCTCAACCATGGAAAAGAGCATATTGTACAGTTAACAAAGAAAATAAACACATAGGAAAAAAAGAAAAAGAAAGGAAAACAAGAAAAAGAAAGGAAAACAAGAAAAAGAAAGAAAAAAAGACAGCTAATACCTAGCTGGACAAAAAAGGCTATGGAGATGGCTTTGGAATAGCTTCAAGCAGTTTTCAAGTTTAAGTATGTATCCCAATATTTAGGTGTGATTTCTTCCCAGTCTTGCTAGTTTTAGAAGTGTGTGCTTTAGTGTATTTTAGATATAGATAATTCTTGTTATACTTAACTGGAAAAAGAAACAACTATTTTTTCACTTACCTTTTCAGCTTGGCCGTCAGAGAAAAGGCTGAAAATACACAACATGTTTTAAACCCTTTTCAGCTCTTAACCAACAGAAACACATCGCAGCAGTACTGATTACACTGATCATATACACTATTGGAAGAGTCTGGGCTGACTGCAACTTTTCAGAGATTATTTTGTTCTAAGAATCCTTTTGAAGTTAACGGAATTGCTAGATTATTAAGGACTATACAAATCAATTACAGCTTGTAGGAGTATGACTGCTCTCTCAGTGTACTCAATGCTCAATTTTGTAAGGGTTTTTGCCAACAACCTACAAGCATTACTGTTGTGTGCGTTATTACAGCAAATAGTATCAAGCTAAAGAACCTGTTTACTGGGAAAAAATGCACTTCTATAATACTTAATTATCTGAAGTAGAAACCACATCAGTTCCTTTGCAAATCTTGTTTCTGCTCCCCAACTGCCACTTTCACACACAGATACTATGTCCAATTCAGTGTGCAAGTCAATTGATGTAATAAATCCCATTAACTGGGGTAAACTTCCCTTTCTGATACAGCCTAATAATGAAAACTTGAACTCTCTTTCATTTCACATTTTGTACCCTCTGCTGGGATGCTAAGTGGACACTGACTGAGCCGCTGATGCTTTCAGATCTCCCTCACCTAATTTTGTCCACATGTGCCAGGGACAAGTGGTTAAAACGGCGGCTGGATGTCCGTGACGGCTCCATGTCCGTGACGGCTCCTCCAGCCCCTCTTCGTTCCTGTGCGTCCCGGGCCGGGAGCACCGCGGCTGGGGCCGGGTCAGCGCAGGGAGCCGAAGGTCGCCCCGCCAAACACCCAAGCCCAAGCCGAAAGTTGCCTGGGTACCTGGAGGGGTTCTACTCACCATGACAGCGAAGACGAAGGCGACGATGTTGACGGGATAGGCGGGACAGAAGCAGGAGAGGATGCTGAGAAGCAAGTAGTTCTTGGGCCGCGGTTGCGGCGGCTCGTCGGGCAGCTCATCTTCGATGTTGGTCTCGGGGCTGTTCTCCAGAGCCCTCTTGATGTCGGCACCGGCGGGGAGCGCGGACATGGGGCTGCGGAGCGGAGCGGCGGGCGGCTGGAAGAGCCCAGCGCCGCGCACCGGGCAGGCGGGACCCGGCGCGGCTCCGAGCCAAGGGAGCCGCCCGGCGCGGAGCGAGCGGCGCCTCCCCGGGACGGCTCCGGCAGCGCCGCGGGGCAGG
>JAAGNO010020357.1:0-29330 GCA_033439905.1 Ceryle rudis
GGCTGCCCAGGGAGGTAGTGGAGTCATCATCCCTGGAGGCGTTTAAAAAACAAGTGGATGTAGCACTTGAGGCTATGGTCTGATGGACAGATAGATGTTAGGATGAAGGTTGGACTTGATGATCCTAGAAGTCCTTTCCAACCCTAATGATTCTATGATTCTATGATTCATTTAAATGCCCCATCCAAACATTTATTTTTATAAGGGGGTGGGGGGTATGTCCCAGTAATTCTTTCCTGTAGAACTGCAGATGCCAATAATAACCTGTTGTCTAGAAAAAGGACACCTGTTAGCAGAATTTAAGGCAATAAAGTTACTGCTTAAATCCACAGCAATAAAGACTGATCTGTAAAAGTATTCTTAACATGTGAACTGGTCCTTCAGGGCAGAGTCTTTAAAGAGTCTAGTGCATTAATCTTCTGACTCAGTGTCCTGGCTTTCATCCCACTTGAACTAAAAATTACAGTGGTGTATTTGTAGCTTTAAGGTGGTATCTTATTCATTCATTTTCCCTGAAGTTAAACACATTTTATCACACATGAATTTCTGCACTTTGTTTCGATGGAACGTTAGCCTTCCTTGAAACACCTATTCACAGAAGTAATTCTATTGTGGGAAAAACATTTTACAGACACTTGCAGTGGAATGTTTTTCTCACATCAAGACCTTTAACTTTTGTAATAGATACAGCACAGTAGTTTAGACCTTAAAAACCAGCAGGTTCTTTACTATCCTCAGCACATCTGAAAAGATATGAATGTTTAGAATTATGGAAAATCAAGCTTAATAAACTTTAACATTAGAAAATTTTTCAAATGTCCCATAGAATGCAAAAGCAAAATCTGAGCAGACAGCAACTTTACACCTAAAAGACCATTATGGGTGCAGCAACAGAATCCAGACTACATGATCATGTATGTCTCACTACTTTCACATCAGGACTTTAAATCTGGTCGAACAAATAAACACAGTGCTTCACCAGTGTACTGGTCTTGGCTGAGATAGAGTTAATTTTCTTCATAGCAGCTGCAATGGTGCTGTGTTTTGGATTTGTGACCAAAACACTGTTGAGAACACAAGGATGTTTTAGTTATTGCTGAGTGTCAAAACCTTTTCTGCTTCGCATGCTGCCCTGACAGTGAGTAGGTTGGGAGGGGACACAGCTGGGGCAGCTGACCCCAACTGACCAAAGGGATATTGCAGACCATATAACATCATGCGCACATATAAAGCTGGGGGAAGAGGAAGAAAGGGGAACATTTGTAGTTTTAATGTTTGTCTTATTAAGTAAACGTTGCATATGACAGAGCCCCGTTTTCCTGGAGGTTGCTGAACATCTGCCTCCTGATGGGATGTGGTGGATGAATTCCTTGTTTTGTTTTGCTTGTGTGCACAGCTTTTGCTTTCCCTACTAAACTTTTTCTCAGCTCCTGAGTTTTATCACTTTTATCCCTCCCATTCTTTCCCCCATTCTATTGTGGGTGGAGTGAGTGAGTGGCTGTGTGGAGCTTAGCTGCCTACTGGGGTTAGCCCACAGCATTATTTTGCAAGTATAAAAATCTTATCTGTGAATTCAGAGATGAAAGTTAAAAAGTTGTCTACCAGAAAAAGTAATGCAGTTACCATATTGCAGTAGTCCTGGAGTAGTCCTGGTTAAGAAGTTACGATTTGGGAACTTGCCAATTGCCAATTAGTGGTTACAGAGGCATGTGCCAGTTCTAGGGTGCGGGTTTTGAGGGTAACTTGTGGCTGGACAACATGGATTGCTCACAGGAGTTGCTCACACCATCAGATGATGAAAGAATAAGAAATACAGAAACAAACAAGAGCGGAACATACAAAAAGTAGTTTCTTCCCTATTCCTGAAACCACTATCCAATACACATGGTCCATCTCATAGGAGAGGAAAAACAAAGTTAGAGCATCAGGCAATCTTTTTGCCCTTGGTTTTCTGCCTCCTATGTCTGCCTCTTTTAACTATGTGATTGATGCTGGAAGATATAGTGGTAGTAGGTAACTACCAAAGAAAGTACAATGCCAGAACACTGGTCCTGACAAGCAATCAATCCATCTTGTATTCCTGAATGCCCTGCTCCAGCAGGCAGACCACAAAATGTCCTGGAGGTGGATGGCAAAAATTGCATCAGGATACACAGGCAAGTGGATGGCCCAGCAAACATCGGTCACTATAAGAAACACTGAACTAGGCTGTATGGACCTTTGCTCCAAAGCAGTGCTGCTGCTTTGATATTAACCTTATTGTACACCTGCAACACACCATTTTGCCCCTTCTCTCTATACACTTTTGATCATCAAGAATCCTTCTGTGTAGTTTCCATGCTAGTGGAAAACAAGGCCTAAAATCAAGGTTTCAGTTGTACCAATGCTCTTGTAAATTCTTCAACTGTACCAAAACAGAGTCCTCAAAAAACTAAAAGAAATGGTGGATTGTTCAGCTGCTTATATCTCTTTGCCTGTCCACCTGACGTTCGGAGCTATCCTTTGAATAACTCTAGGGAAAATTGTAATAGTATATCAATATTTTGAACACACAAGAAAACTGTGAGAATTGAGTGCATTGTTCGGAGTTTATCTTAAAAGTGTGAAAACTGTAGGTGTATAAAATCCAATATTTACTTAAAACTGAAAGCAAAGGACATTGCAATATTTACATTACTCTTAGCTGAGAGCTGCCAGATGACACTCTCAAACAAGTGTTCATGACAATATTTTTAGATGGAGCACATATTACCATTCCTTCAGGAATGGAGGAATGCATTGTACAGTACCTGGTACAATGAGGAAGGACTCTTTCAAATTTTAAGTTTGAATTTCTAGTTATTTTCTTGACAACAAACTATAGACTTTGGGAATGACATAAGCTAGAGATTTAACTTCTGTTGCAACATTTCCCTTGAGGGAAAATAAACATATGAAAACTTGAATATGGAATACAGTTTTTACAACTTCAAGATATAAGTACAATACTCATGCACAAAATAAATCTATTTTAATCCTACGCACTGTTAGCAAGATATATCACTAATAAAAATAACTTTCAGACTGATTCTTCACTGTGACCTTATCTTGATACTAAGTAGAAACTAATCACATACAATTAAGTTGGAGTTTTTACTAATAGCTATAAATAAGTGGTCTGCAATGCAAGTGCAAGGGAGATTTTGAAGGTTCACAATATTTCCTTACCTAACTCAAACAAAATGTGTCAGTAGCAAAATTTTATGATTAATGCAATCATCTTTACTGTTTTTATAAGATTTAATTATTGGAAAATAACAGTTTATGAGCCCATGTGTACAAACTGTGTCAGAGAAGGTTAAGTTTATTTTAAGACCCTACAGGAACTTGGGCATCAGCTGTGATGTCTTAATTGTGAAGTTAGATGAATGTCATAAAGAATTGCTTTAGACTAGAAGCATTCAATTTATGTAAGATACTTCTATAGGTTCATAAGGTCATTCAAATTATATTGGTGCCTCTCGGCATGAAGCAAAGACATAATGAAACAGAGGACTCTCTAGTTTTGGTTAGTGCTCTAATATGAGCCAACCTGCATATCAGCAGGGGATCATTAACCAGAGTAAACATGCTCATTTTAAACAAATATCACTAAGAAAGATATTTCAACTAAAAAAAGTAAGACTTCTTAACATAAAAATAAGGATGCTCATTCAAGTGGCAGAATTTGATTTCTGAAATTGATTTCCTAACAAGGATGATTTCCTATGTATGGCAGAGACATAGGGTCATGAAATACCTTATCATTACTCCAATTAGCACAGTAGATTCTTATCTGGGATACCCAACAGACTGTTCTACTAAAGCATGCAAACTGCTCTTCCATTTTGGTACTGGAACGTCTGTGCAATTCCTATTGAAACAGTTTAAATTATTATGTCTAAACCAAGGAAATGGTGTAGACCATAATCCATTAAATCCATAATTATTACCTTAGTATTAAAAGAACTTAATTTTAATAGGTTCCATTAAATAGCAATTAAAAAAAAAAAAAACAAAACAACTATTACTACTTATTTAGCACTATCAAATCTGTAAATAATTTGATAATTTTTTTTTCTTGTTTTGCAGAGGAATACGCATACAACTTTAAAATGACACTGCATATTATAATGCCACAAAATCTACCATTCCCATACGAACTAGGGTGAAGAACTTCTAGAAAAGGAAAGGAATAATAGTTACAGGTGAGGACAAATATCTTCAACTTCAGAGGTTGCTCATTTGGTGTTTATGAGGTGTATCTCTATTTGGAAGCATCTATTCAGCCATTGACTATGTTTATTATTTGTATTGTGCTCTCAGTCAGGATTCAAACTAGATAATTAACAAATGGGTCATTTCTTATAGGGATGCTTGAAGCCATTGCTTATATTATCATGATGACAGAAAGCAGAAGGAGGTTGACACTCTCCCCACACTTCATTATTAGTCTGCAGTAATTTGCAGTGATGTTCTTTCATAAATAGGCATACATATTTCTTTACTATTTAGTATCTTCAAGCAAAAAAAAATAACTAAGAAGTTGATGCAGGATTAAGATCTTTGTAATATTACTGCTGTAGCAGCAGATCATTATAAATACGTTTTTTTCACTGTCATTAAATTCAATGATAAATGTACTTCTCTCATACCATCAATCTGTACATTTCAATACAAAAATGAAATGAATTAAGGTCTTATCTCTTATTTCATCACAATTACAACCAGAACTGCTGATTTGAAAGGACAAAAGCCCCACGGATTAATTCACTCTGTATGTCCTGTTCAGAAAGATTGATGCATCTGGGACAAGCTGTGTGCAGCTAACATCCTCCAGATACAGGTTTACTACGTAAGCAGTAGAACTGGACTATGGGTTTCTTCATTCCCACATCATGTGGCAATGGAAACTGGGCTGCTGTAGCTGCTAGAAAAATCACACAGTCTAATTTGAGCTTTCCTCAGGCAAAAGACGAGCTTATGGGGTTGGGTTACCAGTCAAATGTTCTCGGTTGCTGTTTGATGAACGACACTCGAGATAAGGAAAGACTAAGTAGGGATAGATCCTACATCAAATTAATCAAAACACCTCATGGTTTGGGAAAGATGGGGCATTAAATTTGTAACTCAATCTCCCAGGAAAAGTTTTCATATATATTTGGGCATTTCAAAAGATACTTGAAGTTCTGTGGCACAGGGTGAGGAAATGAATCATATTGAAATACTAATAATATTCATAATTTCTTTGCTCTAATCTTCACTAATAACTTTTTATTTTATTTAATGCTACTCTAAAAGGATAAGTGACTGATGTTTTCTGGAGTTCCCTAAATACCTTGATTTGAGAAATAGTATATAATTCTATACACATAATCTTTGCAAATACACGGAGGATCTAGACATTGACTTCTCTCTCTTTCATCATATTTTACTGCAGTTGGGAAGGAAAGAAAACAGAAACCAACACAGGCTGTCACAGCTAATTACAAATTTTATATCTAATTACTATTACATCTCATAGCTAATAACTAAAAGTAATTAATAAACACAAATAGAAAACATTTCCTAGAGAGCCATTCAAATTTAAAGGATTCTGAACATCTTACCCCTTTTGTTACGCATGGACAGTAGTTCTGACATTTGCATTCATAAACACAGTTACAGCAAATTTCTACACACAGGGTTTGCAATTCTTCCTTCCTAGTGGAGGAAAAAAACCCCAACAAAAAAAACCCCAACATAACAAAACAGAGGCCCTAGAGCAAATCAACCGAAAAAATAAAAATTGTTGAGAGTTGCCAAATCTGGTTGCCCGATGAATATGAAGTTGCTGCAGCTCCCTGTTTTTAATCGATGATTTAAAAGCAGTAGTGATGCTGAGTGTTCCTCCATTCCTAAAAGGCACACACACAGAGACAACTCTCACATGCAGCGGGTGACACGCAGGTAGAAACACTCAAACACAAATGGCACAAACAACCTCATCCTTCTCCAGCTGATCATGAGGGAAGATGATGTATAATTGGAAATATACAGAAGCATATTTCAGCACAGATCCCTCCTGTAACTTTTCTTAGACGCTCATTCTGTCCAGTAGCTGGCACCTGGAGCCCTAGTCTTCATACTTGCTGGCAGCCAGACATATACAAGTCTGAGAGGCCTGCAGCTCCCCTCCAGCTGCACGTGCAGACCACATGTTTTAATCCTGGACACAGTCACACAACCCCACTCACCCCAGCACACTATAGATCCCCCAGTAATGGGCCTAACTGGCCCTGGACCCGCAGTGCCCAATGACACCCCCACATATACATTATGAACCCCTAGTCACTGGCTTTGGCACACAGGTTATCCAGGAGGTGTCTCCTGGCTCCCTGGTCTCCCCTTGCCTCATGCACAAAGACAAAGAGGTGCAAAGAGCCTTCTTAGTCAACCCATAGACCATACAGTCACTCCAGACTGGTCTGGACCTCTTGGCTCCTCCAACAACTGACTCATGAGCCCTCTGATCTCTCCAGTACCTGTCCCAAACTTTTGGCCACATGGATACCCAGCATCCAAGCCACGCATCTGACTCACTGTCTACTTCAGCCTGAGAGTCAGTAGTGATCCCACACTGACATATGCGCCCATGAAATTCACACTGCATTCTCCAGTTTGCTGGCATCACAGATGCACAGGTTGCTCTGATCAGTAGTCTAGCTCCAGTTGCTGTCACTTCAATCTCCACGCACACATGCATACAGATAGAGAACCCCTTTACTCAGAAAAACAGAAATTGAGCACAATAAGATACAGAACAGATTATGCTGTTCAAGCACAGGATATGACCAGATAGTGGTGCTGAGCAAGAGTCTGTTTACAAACAACTAGTCCCTTTTATGCTCTTATGACCCTGTTTTCCCTTGCTTTTTCCTCTCTAATCCGTCTCAATCCCTCCCTTTCCCTGCCTACAATCCTACCTCTAAACATCCAAGAATGAGAGTCCACAATACCATAAAGCTCTTCCCTGCAGCCTATAATGTGTCCCATACCCCTGTAGGCAGTAGCTCTCTCAGCCTGAAGGATGATCAGGGCATCATCTCCTGTTGACTTCTCACAATGGGCTTCAGCCCTGGCCCATGGGGCTGAGGGTCTACTGGCACAGCCTTGGAACGAGCCCAGGCTCCGGTCCCTAAATAGGGCAGGGGTATTACTCTCCAAAAACATAGTGGGTTTTTTTACTGCAAAGTTTGTAATTTGGTGGTGGCCTAGTATCATATTTTAGATGCATGAGTTCTAAAATCCTATCTAAAGCATTCTAAACTAAGCTCCTAAAAATCTGTAACTTTAAAGTCTTCATACAGTAAATTGTTTAAAACCAAGTTTGGGCAATTAAGAATTAAGATGGCTTTTCACACCAGAGCTGTGAACAGCTTGCTGTCTACTTCTGATAGCTCCAAGAAGCTTTACTGATAGCCATAAAAGATCCTTAGGCTTCACAAACATTACATTATCATGAATGTTGAGAACTTTCTCTTTTTCCCTGTTTTGGTCCTTCTTTCTTGTAAAGTAAGTTTGTGCATGTCAGTGTAAATTCAGAAAACTTCCAGATAAAATATAATTAAGACAGAATTGAACAACTGAAGGCTCAGGAAAAACAGGTCACAGAAATGCTTGCAAATTCAGAAGTGATGTTTTTAGAAAATAAGTCTTAAAATCCAGAAATTCAAAGTGAAATTTCACAGTGAAATAGTCTATTCTTCAAGACTTTCCCATCATTTCTAATATTTTACTTCTTCCCACTATATCATGCCAAACTAAATTAACTGCTGTTCTCCAATTATAAAAAGACAAACTATAAAATCAAAAAGCTTTCTCAAATTTCTTCATTGTTTAACTGCCTACTTACCTCATAAGGTATTTATTCTTTTATCATTTTAATAGACTAAGATATCAGACTCATTTTCATATTCTGTACACACATTAAAAACAGTTTAAGTTCATAAAGTGTTATGAAATCCCTGTCAAAGCCTAAGGCTTGAGAAGTGAAAATACACTCCAGCCTGCTTTCTTTATAACATACATACAGTGATATAACAAAAGTATTTTCTTTTGTGATACAGACCTGACACTGAGAACATCCATTATGACTCTTCACTGACTGAACAGAGTTCCAGACTACAAGTTCCACACCATTATAAAAAATAAAGGCAATTACCTAAACAGAAGTAGAAATTTCGACCAGGGTTTTATTTCTGAGTAAAACAATGGCAGAGAAAGGTTGAGCACTGTACCACTCATTTTCCTTACCTCTAAGTTGTTAACATGTACCCCAGAGTGGTTTTAGCCAGTGCCAGCCAGTAGTCCACCAGACTGTACTAACACGCAGCTGGGTAAGGTGTGTGCGCCAGAAGTCGTTCTCCAAACACAGTGTGTGTGAACTGTCCTGTGTGAGGTTTGCCTCCCAAAACCTTCTAGAGTCCTCCAACATGATCCTGTCAGGCTTTGCACTCTTAGGCCTTTCTAATATGAGCTCACAAGTTTATAGAATAATTTAGGTGGAGAGAGACCTCTTGGGGGGTGATCGAGTCCAGCCTCCTACTCAAAGCAGGCATAACCTCAAAGCTACCTGAGATGGCACAGATACACTTCTCTTGTAATGAAGTAAGTGTATACCTCAAAGGTCCACAGATTACTTAATGCAAGCAGACACTTAAATATAAGAACATTAAAATGAAAACTATTCATGCTATACTTACTTCACTTCACCACATTTTAAAAAGCATTATTCTTCCCTACAGTTAAGTGTAGGGGTCACTATATTTCATCCTTTCCCTCAGTATTAAAGCTTTTGTATAGATAGGGAAAAACTGTTACAAAATTCAGATGAAAAATGTACTTTCTTACATTATATTTCCTCATTATTAAGGACTATAAATGTGTGCTAAAACTATATTAGCATATTAATATTTAAGATAATGCTCTTCAGAAAATCCAAAACTTGTAACAACACCCTCCCCAAAAGAGGTTTCTTCCTCTCTCTTTAAAGAAACCAATTTGAATTCATTATACATAACTTACACTTTGTGGAAAAAAAGAGAGGGCATAGAGTTTAAGCATAAATATTTCATCTTTTTCTACTCCTTGAATCATAGAATAAATTTTTAGTGAAATGCCAATACTGCAGTTTTATAAATACAAGGATGATATTAATTGATTATGGCATAAGTGTTGCAGCACACATTCAATAATCCTCCCAAGCCCATCCTTCAGACAAAACAAAGCATTTAAAATCATAAAATATTAGGCACACTTGAGTCACTTCCTAAATAGAGGCTTGAAAAAATGAAAAAGTGCTATTCCAGTTTGGCTGAATGGCTCACATCACAGCATGATGCAGAATTAATTCTGTACACAGTAGGCTTTTTTAGCACTCAGCAAAACATATCAATCCCTAAATCGTATAGTGTTGGAGCAGAAGTAGGATATAATAGGAATTAAAAAAAAAAAAAAAAAGAAAAAATTCCACCTACCTGCATTTTGTACATTGTATTTCATCTACGAGGCTTAGTTAACTGCAACTTATTAGTCAAATCACACCGACAGAAGTATAAAATACCCACCTGTTTTAGGGTCAACAGAGAAATATGGCTGTCCCTGAAGAATACTGTACACTACTCTTGCACTGTTTCCGTATGTAGGGTCATCTGCATCTGTGGCTGTCACCTGTAGAACAGACGTACCTGTATACACAGGAAAATTCATTGATTTGTCATAATTTATTTGTCATAATTTTCTGACAAATATAAGTATTTTTAGATGCATTTATGAAACCTCTACAGTCCTCACATTCTACAACTGAGAAATGAGTAACATTTTCTCTATATGTTATTATCTGACCATATTTTTAAGGAAAACTATTTATACTCATTAAAAAGAACTTTTTCCCCTTTCTCTTTTTGTAAAGGTAACTTCATTACATATACATAAATGTATCCTGGAGAAAAGGAGGCTGAGGGGAGACCTTATCGCTCTGTACAGCTACCTGAAAGGAGGTTGTAGCAAGGTGAGAGTTAGTCTCTTCTCCTAAGTAACTAGTGAGAGAACAAGAGGAAAAGGCCTCAAGTTGTGCCAAAGGTGGTTTAGGTTGCATATTAAGAAAAGTTTCTTCACCAGAAGGGTTGTTGAGCACTGTAACAGGCTGCCCAAGGAAGTGGTGGAGTCACCATCTTGGAGATAAAGATGTGTAGATGTGGTGCTGAGGGACATGGTTTAGTGGTGACCTGGGCAGTACTGGGTTCAAAGCTGGACTTGATGATCTTAAAGGTCTCTTCCAGCCAAAACAATTTTATGATTCTGTGATAACATAGACCCCAAACTTGGATATTGCTTAGACTTTTAAACAACTCATATTTATGGACTTCAGGATTATCTTTATCAACAATACAAGTTACTGTTGAAGTGCATATTTTAAATATTTTGCATAAACACCCCAAATCAATAAAAAATACTAAGGGAATGAAAAAAAATCTAGCTATTGGAATGCATTAAAGATCTGAAAATGAGATCATGACTAGAACCTTGTTGGAATTCCAATGATGGATCAAAATTAGAAAGGACTTCAAAAGACAAATATTTGTATGCTGTTCATAAATACTATTAGAAAAATAAACCCACAGTTTCCAGCATGCCACTACGTGGATAACCTACGAATAACACTCTGTAGAAAATAAAGTGTCTAAGTACTGCACGGATAGAGACAAGTGATTTTACATTTTACTGTATTTTTCGAGATAGTGAATGGTGGATCTTTTTTGCTATCACTGCCCAATACTTCACATAAGAATTCAGTAAATGAAAGACTGGCAAGCTAACAGACGTTCAGTCTTCATCCCACTCATTTATCCTTCTACAGACACTGCTTTCTACAGACTCCTTTGGGCCAGTATTAAAAACGAGGAATAATAACAAAAGACCAGGCTGCTCTCGGGTAACTGAAAGTGCATCTGAAAGGGACTTCTCACTTAAATTAACCACTGAGGCTTTGCCTCCACTCTGGGGTGTACAATTTCACATCTTAGTTATGAAGAGAAGTATGATTTAGAATAGAAGCCGTTGATCTCTCCTACTTGTTGTAGTTTGATTTGCCTCACAGAACAGCTTCAGAGTGTGCTAATTGGACTCTGCCAGATGAAACTAAACTAGGAGATGAGCTTTAGCATCACATCTCATTTATTCAGAGTGCTAATGGGCATTTAGTCTCAGAGACCAGGTGAGAGCTAGTCTGAAATAAGACTTCCCAAATACAGATAGTGTGGACATCAGATCCCCAGTTCCAACTGTTTATCTTCATAAATCAGTTTCCATTGCACAGAACTGCTTGTTAATGTGAGTACCCTTAGTGTACATTGAGCTGGCGAAGGTCACTGCTAGGCCACTCTCCATCATCTTTGGTAAGTTGTGGAGGAGAGCTGCCTGAGGACTGGAGAAAAACAAATGTCACTCCAGTCTTCAAAAAGGGTAAGCAGGAGGACCCAGGTAACTAACTATAGACCAGTCAGCCTCATCCATCCCTGGAAAGGTGATGAAACAACTTATCCTCACCGCTGTCCCATAGCATATCAAGGATAAGAGGGTCATTAGGAACAGTCAAAATGGTTTTCGCAAGGAGAAGTCATGTTTGACCAACCTGATAGCCTTTTATGAGGACATAACCAGGTGGATGGATGATGGTAGAGCAGTGGAGGTGGTTTATCTGGATATCAGTAAAGCATGTGACACCATCCCCCACAGCATCCTCACAGCTAAACTGAGAAAGTGTGGTCTGGATGATCGGGTAGTGAGGTCGATTGTGAACTGGTTGAAGGTAAGAAGTCAGAGAGCTGTGGTCAATGGGGCAGAGTCTAGCTGGAGGCCTGTATCTACTGGAGTCCCTCAAGGGTCAATACTGGGACCAGTACTATTCAACAAATTCATCAGTGACCTGGATGAGGGAACAGTGCACTGTCAGCAAGTTTGCTGATGACACAAAACTGTGAGGAGTGGCTGACACACCGGAAGGCTGTGCTGCCATTCAAAGAGACCTAGACAGGCTGGAGAGTTGGTCGGGGAGAAATTTAATGAAGTATAACAAGGGCAAGTGTAGAGTCTTGCATCTGGGAAAGAACAACCCCATGAACCACTATAGGCTGGGGACTGACCTTTTGGAAAGCCACATAGGGGAAAGGGACCTGGTGGTCTTTGTGGACAGCAGGATGATCATGAGCCAGCATTGTGCCCTTGTGGCCAAGAAGGCCAATGGCATCCTGGGGTGTATTAGAAGGGGTGTGGTTAGTAGGTCGAGAGAGGTTCTCTTCCCCCTTTACTCTGCCTTGGTGAGACTGCATCTGGAGTGTTCTGTCCAGTTCTGGGCCTCTCAGTTCAAGAAGGACAGGGAACTGCTCGAAAGAGTCCTGTGCAGAGACAGAAAGATGATTAAGGGAGTGGAGCTTCTCCCTTATGAGTAAAGGTTAAGGGAGCTGCGTCTCTTTAGCTTGGAGAAGACTGAGGGGCAACCTCATTAATGTTTATAAATATATAAAAGCTGAGTATCAGGAGGGTGGAGCCAGGTTCATCTCAGTGACATCCAATGACAGTACAAGGGGCAACAGGTGCAAGCTGGAACATAGGAGGTTCCATGTAAACATAAGGAGAAACTTTTTCATGGTGAGGGTGACAGAGCACTGGAACAGGCTGGCTAGGGAGGTTGTGTAGTCTCCTTCTCTGGAGCATTCCTATGAGACTTGATCTAGGTGATCCTGCTCTGGCAGGGGGATTGGACTAGATGATCTTTTGAGGTCCCTTCCAACACCAAACTTTCTGTGATTCTGGGTTTCTGTGATTCTGTGAATAGAAATGACTAAAATCATGGAGTCACACTTCCGAGTACAGCAAAGTGAGCATACAAATCTTCACAGATTTTAATTGTTCACTGTTTGAGAAACCATTCATTCATTTGTGCCACCCTAGCATGGACACCAAAATTGCCTCTTGTATCTCTACTGCAGATTTTGTAAAAAGTACAGCAAATGTGTCTTCATACTTAAATATAGTGTCTTGTGGTCTCTGAATAGCACAAATACAGTCTCATAGATAAATATATTCACAGACCAGATATAAGGATGATGAATTTGAAGTTGAATATTGTAATAAAGTCAAGCTGGAGCTGGTAGTCTGTTCATAGTTATTCAGTAGTTAATGGTAAAACTGACTAAATGACTGTATTTGGGATTATGTGGCAAAGTAAACAAATATGAATTAACATAATTTTCTTAAAATGTTCTAGGAATCTGTTCAATCATATTTATTTGCTACCAAAACTTAGAATAAGTGTTCCTGCAAAACATATAACATCATTTCAAAGAACAGAAAATGCATTTTTCCCACTATTCAGTAGTTTATCTAAAGACTGTAATGATATATTTTTCTAGCCTAGTTTGGCAATAATTTTTAACTTGAGATGGAAAAGCTGTGACCTTTCTATCTTCTAGTTAAGCTTGTTGTATTCAAGGGTGAAGGCCTGTCCACACTAATTTGTTATTTTACCTTTATTCATGCCTTCATTATTTTTGTGTTGGAATCTTGTGGAATCATTAAAGATTAATAGGTTACTGATACACACAGATTTAATTTTTTAAAATTGCATATAACAACAACATACCCATCCGATACGTATTGCCAGCCACCTTACCAGAGTTTACTACCCAGAGTGCTGGGTAACTTCTATACCTTTTTATCTATAGATTTTCCTGCTTCTAGGAAAACAGTTACCAACAGTTGCCTACTCATTTAACAGGTTGAGTTCCCATTTGCGCTTTTTCCCAGAGTTCTAGAAAACCAAGGTAAGTTCCAGAATGGATGAGCAGATATGGGGTATTTCAGAAGAAGAAAATATGAGAAATACTGAGATTTCATGGTTCTCTCATTCTTCAGAGACATTCTTCTCTCCTCTCCTTATTTTAAAAGGTAGGGGATAGAATCTGAGTGCCTGTATTGCTCATTGATGCAGGACAAAGAAACAGGGCTAGTGAAAGGTGGTATCTCACACAGGCAGCTGACAGGCCATTTTAGCATGAATGGAATACTATTGTACCTTAAAATCTGACACAGTGATTTTCTAATACATCCATATCTCTTTCCTAAGAAACACCTGATAATAGCAATTTGGTATTGAACTGGCAAAGTGTTCGTTCTAAAAGAACACTTAGAATTACAAGTTTTAACTCAATCCCCCACCCAACCTCTCAAACCCTCATTCAGTGACATGTAGCTCATCAGATGCTTAACTTTTTCACTGTATTACACAAGCACACTCAGAATCTTCTAAGATGTACCCATACTGGCCTTTTGCCTAACTCTCACCTGATTCGCTGAGCACAGAGGAAAGGCAGCTTGTGAAAGCTGCGGGTCAGAATGCCGTGCAAGAAATAAGGTTGGAGGGTACCACTTCCTTCCAATTACTCCTCTCAAAGTTAGCATCATTCAGCTCATCAACATGACAGACAAATCAGAATTCCAAATTATTTTTTTTACCATTCAGATGCAGCATCTGTTTTTGCTGTTGAGCTATGTGGAATGAAGGATTTAGACAGAAAAGTATACAGTACAGCTGCCTTGCTATTTTTAATGTTAACAATTCTGAAGAAAATTACCTAATACAAAAAATGAGGATCTAATTTCCCAAGAGACCTCAGAATGGATATGAACATTGGACCCAGGGGCATACTCTCCGTACTTTCTTCACTAACCTACTGTGAAAACGCCTGTCAAGAAAACCTCAAAATTTTGCCATGAAAGCATTCTGACACTAAAGTTAGGCAACAAAAAAGACCCTTTTCCCCAAAGTGGAGGCTCTGCTTATTCAGAATACGACTACTATTCTACATAATTTCCTGCTACAGTTTAGAGATGACATACTGGGAATTCTGTTTTCTTAGCTAATGCTTGATACAGAGCATAAAATTTACAGAGCTGTAAAATATGTCTGTATGCTCTGAACACCACTCTGTAAGCTTTGCTTTTCTGTTGTTATCAAAAAGAAGGATCATTTCATTTGGGAAATGAAATTGTAGTTTTATTTCAAAATATCTTTTTTTTGTTCATTTTTTTTAAATATGTTTACAATAATTTTTTTTTTCCAAGTTATATATCAAATAAAAGCTGAAGGGAAATACTTCAGTATGTGTCTCTGAAGACAAATTTTTAATGTTTAATGAGGCAGTTCAAGAAAACATGTCTGTTGAGAATGCAAATCCATATGCATGACTTTCCATAGTTTGCTGCACTGTTAAAATCTCAAATGGATCAATACTGAACAAAAAGTAAAATAAATTAAAAAAAGGTGAAGTTTAAAGAGAACAAGGATTTGCTGCCTAACTAAACTGACTTTTGAAATCCTTCTGAATTCATAAAATAACAAGATGTTCAGACTCCACAACTAAAAAAAAAATAAAAAATGTTCTAATTAAAGAATGAATAAAAATGGCATAGGGATCTCCATTATTTGACAGAAGAATGTATCCTGTGGAAGCAATAATAGAATTGGTCTTCCTGAGACTGCAGATAATAAAGTGTTTTCAGTATGCAACTAGTACGAACAAATCAATAAGGGAAAAGAAAATAATGATCATAAATTTGCAATGAAAACATAATGTATGCCCACAGATTGCCTGCATGGAAGGATATGAAAATTCAGTTTTATTCACACAACAGGAAAGCTTTGTGGAATAGATATTTTTATGATTTACCTCAGGTACAATCAATCTCCTTGTTCCCTCCTCTTCTCTGTAACCAATATTTTATTTATAACATATACGTTAATGTTTTATTTTATCACTAAAACTTCCTTGGTTTACCATAATCCACTCTGGTTTGTAAACCTAAATGCCATTCCTGACTAACAATTCAAATTATTCTTTGGAAAACAGTAACTTGTATAACGTAGTTGCACAATAATATCAAGATCCAGGCTCCTACAGAATTATGACTAACATCTATGTAAGAATACTGCATTTTGAGAGGATTAATAAAAAGAGAACTTTTATTAATAGAATGAACAAATGAAAAATAATTATATTAGCTGCTTTTGACTTTGAGGATAACACTGATTTCCTTTCTACTGTCTTTCCTCCTATGCAGAAAATACAAGGCTCCCACAGGGGAAGGAAATAACCCATTAATTAAAATGGTATCCATTAAAGACAAAGGAAACTGAAGAAAGAGGAAGGGAGAGTTATGCATTTTTGGAGACAGTCGATAAAGGAAACGGATTTCACATCAAGAAAGTCTGTGGTGTGATGAGTCAACTGAGATAAGAGCTTAGATGCTACTGAAATGAACTGCAACTCGAACAGTAAACCTTTGTGCCACAGTGAACTTCCAGACAACTGAAGAGGTTTCATACAGGCTCTCAATATTCTTACTGGGAGGGAGCTCTATCCCTTCATTGTAGTACTTCCCACAAAGGTGTATTGCTTAAATAGTCTTGGAGTTACGATGTTACTCACAGAAATACTGCTTTGATGTACTTCCATGAATTTCTCAAGGGAATGATATTTGCAATAGTATGCTTAGATGATTAAAATAGAGACTTCTACATTACAAACATGTCCTGCTATATGCACTAGCATCATGATGTAGATGGAATGGAGACCTACATGTGTATAGCTCTGAGAAGTAAAAGAAGGGATCAAGGACATCAATATTTGAAAGGTAGCTATGGTTTAAGGGAACAATGAAAAATTTGTAAATTATTTTAAGGAATGAGAATATATTTGTTCTATAATCTGAAAACCTTTATTAGCTAGATACTGACCAAACAAGCATGGCTAATAAGCTTGTTCTTCTGGTAGAGACCCAGAACAGGCTATAAGAAATAATAATGTTAATAAATAAGATAAGAAAATGTGGGAGGAGGGAGAAATAGAAATTAGAAGCAAAGATGATGTAGCAACTCCCAGTCAGAGGGAAACTGACTGGGGAAAGAAGAAAATTCATAAAAGGGAAGTTGAAGGGTAATGTGGGAACAATGACCTATGAAAGAAGAAGAGAAAAGGAAACAGGAAGAGACCAAAGAAAAAGGCTTCTCCCTTGCATTCTTGCTGCAAGAGGGACCACAGGGAAAAAAGGTTTAAGAGTTCTCCACAGCTGTGGAGAGGACTTGGAATAGAGGAGAGGACTGGAAAGCGGGAAACGTACTACAAGTACCAACAAAGGATAAAATATTAGAACAAGGCAATTATGATGTAGACAGGTAGATTGTTTTTCAGAACATCACATATGGAGGTCATTTTGAGAAGAAGAACAGGGAACTATTCTTATATATCAGTATAGTGGCAGTGGTAGTGAAAGAAAGAATAAAGAGGCAGCAATAAAGTCACAGAAGAAGAAACAGAATGGGGAATATTGTTTATAATCTTTTTAAACATGACATTTGGAAAGCTTGAGAGTTCATTTAATACAATCCTATTTTCCATAGGAAAAGATACTTACTCTCTACTTTAGACAACATGAGTGCCACTTAGGTCAGTGAAGAAGCCATTGGTGTAAAAATTGGTCTCTGCTTCCCAAATGTCACAGCTCTGAACTCCGTGTTTCAGGAGTAAGATTTAATATATTTTAGTCATTCCAGGACTGGTATGATTACTACATGTTTGCAAATATTTCATATGCTACACTTAATTTGTATATGCAAGAAATGAATTGTAGATAGGTTTGGAGTGCACTATTTTTGTTATGCACATCTGTAATGGAAATCTGTGGTTTTGTCCTGTTAGTCTGTCCACAAAAAAATATTTCTTTACATTCTGTGAAACTGTATGCTGTTCAAACAGTATGCAGACTTCTACAAACAGATTAAGCTTTCCTTATTATACAACCACATATGCCTGAACTCAGCATAATAACGTGAAGTGGTACGACAGAAGATGAACTGAATGCAAATTCTCAGTTTAAAATTAATTTCTTCTATCTACACTAGGAAAGCTGTGCAAGACACCTTCCCATCCAAAATAATTATAGTAACAAAATACATCTGACTTTCAAGTACGGAACAAAACTCTTCTGTTATTTTCTGATCTATTCATATGAGTTATCATTAGCATTCAAAGTGACCAAATTATGATAAACCATCAAGATTCAATAACATTCCTGTGTTCTTATGTATGATCAAGAGTTGGGCAACTACATGTATTTTAATATTTTTCCCTTTTAATTTTTAAAATTCTACTCTGCAGAAGTTAATCACCTGCTTATTACACAAATAGCAAGATGAGAAGAAAAAAAATTATTTACTTTTCACTTGGGAAAGTTAAGACTTCTTGGACCTGAAGGTCTTTTCTTTGATGGAGTGTGTAGGGATTTGGGGGAAAGGGAAAGGTGTGTCTTCATAAGGTAGCTATCTGTACTAGCCATTCAGTAATAAGAGACAGTAGACATATTTCAAAGACCAGTCATGACAGTCAAACTATCTTTAAAAATACCTAGCACAAAAGCCCTATTTCTGTCTATCCTTAACTAGTTATGTAGCTTTGACGTTATGATATTAGAGGACAGTTATAAAATAATATCAACACCAGAAAAGCAATAAATACAGAAAGCTGGTTGCATACTGTAGCACCTCAAATAATATCTGAACTACATTTCTAACAGGGAAAACCAAAGATCGAGTACTTTTTTAAAATTCAGTTCAATATATAAGAAACTTAATAACAGTAAATAAACATATGACACCATGGACTAAAATGATCTAGAAAAATACCGCTCCTTTGTATTTGTTTAACTCTGTGAGTTGCATAGACTGCTCTTAAAGATATGTACGTAGTTGAATGAAGATATGTGAATGGATCTTCTTTCTGGAATGCAAATAGCATTTGCCCAGGAATGTCTGCTAAAGCATTCAAGAATAAGAGTGACTGCTCTACAGTCAGCATGTGTGTGTGCGTGCACTGTTTTCTTAACATTAATGTCCAGAGTAACATACCAAATTTTATTTGATGTCTTCTTATTTCTCTTCTCAACTGTAATATCTTTTACACACAATCAACAGTACAATAATGTATCATAACTTTGTCAAACAGGCATTTCCATTTGTTAAAAGATTGTTGAATAGATCACTTTTTTTTCTTACCCATTTCAGACATCTCTGGCACGGTAACGATGTATGGTCCATCTGTAAATTTTGGTGCGTTGTCGTTGATATCCTGCACTTTGATAATAAATTCAGATTCAGGCTCAAGAGGTTTGTTTGTCCGTCTGTCAATAGCTTGGGCATGAAGCACATAGTGTGTCTTCTGCTCTCGATCTAGGCTCTTGGTTGAATGGATGTCTCCAGTCGTGTCATCAATAATAAATATAGTTCCTGCCCCTTCTCCCGTAAGAATATATTTGACTGATCCATCACCTTTGTCAGAATTGGAGTGTAGCTGTAGAATATATACACATAAAATGATATAAAATGATACATTAAATTTCATAAAAGGTTATTTCACATAAGATAATAAAAAATATTACTGTTAGCACCATTCTACTTAGTTTTCAACCTTTCCACCTCTTCCTGTACTTCCTCATGTACTATTTCTATCAAGTCGGTAATTTTGTTCAGGGGTCAGTTCAACCCAGCGTAGTTCATTTTTTAAGCTGGGATTTCTTGGGTTCTATGTCTTCCTTAAGTCAAGGATATCCTAGTAACTGGGGTGGTTTTTGTTTTGTTTTATTTTAGTTTGGTTTTAGTCCTGCTAGCAGTTATAGCATCCATTGCCAGCAACTCTGCAGTCACACTGAGGATTGGTTTTTTTCAGTTATTGTAGTTCAGTCCCACCACCCGTTATCTTCTGAGGCCCCAAGAACAGCATCATTTACTGCAAAAGAACAGTGAGTGCAGTGTAGCAGTGACAAATGCCCATTCCAGGATTACTCTATTCCTCAACAAAATGTAGACATTTTCTCAGGTTTTTGTTTGTTTACTTTTAATTAGAAAGTCACCTAATTTGCTTGTATTTAAATGAGTTATAATGAACTAATGAACTTTGACAGATACTTCCAGCAGTTTCATTGTTCCTAACACACACTTTCGCTATAAAATATGCACTAAGTATATTATACCACTCCTTGAGTAGAATAAAGCTCATATTTATTGAGGGAAGATAAAAAGGAGTCCCTAAGCACGCTGGTGTATTAAGAGATAACATGAAAGAGTTACCCATTAAGTCTCAGTGCTTCTAACTTGACTTTAAAGAATTGCCTGTTTAGATTAAACATGAATATGTGTTCTCTGAGAAGGAGAGGTGGGTTTTTGGATAGATTGACAGGCTTTGTGCTTTTTTTCCTTAAAACCACTTTGACAACAGAATATATTTATTGAGGTGAATAACAAGAACAAAGTGATAATTCAGAAATGAACAGCCTCAGGTATTATGATATGAAATCAGAAGGGAAACTTTCTACTTTTGAGAACTCACTCATTCTTATCCCACTGCCTTGACTATCTCTCAGTATCTGCAGTGTGGCAATACTAAGTTTCTCTACAGAACCTGAGCAAAGCAAAAGCGGAATGCCAGGTATTATTTGAACAAAAGGCACCAGTTTTCAAACTCCTTTCTCCATTCTCAGTCCAGAAACCACTTACGGTTCGATAGAGAGAAAATAAGACCTCTGGAGATACAAATCATCTTCTTTCTAACTTAAACCACAAGATATTGAGGTACTGGTATTTTCTCACTCTCTCCTTGTACCTTTTTTGCCAAGTCTTTGTCTTGCCTTTAAAATTATCTAGCTTGCTGTTTGTAAAAGGAGTAAGCATAGGGGACTTGATGACATTTTTCATCTTATGTTTTAAATCTATGAAAATATAGTGTCAAACATCATTTATATATTGTCATGTAGGGGTGTTTGGGAGGGGAAAGTTTAATAAAATTGAGATTCTCAGCTCCTATAAGCTACAGCATGAGTTCAGCCAATGCATCATTTACTTATCTGAGCCACAAGAAAATGTGACTTCTTAACAAAAACAAAACTCAGTCACCACTGTGAACCCTTTTATTTTATTTTATTTTGAAAATGGAAGAAACAAAGAAGCAGAGAAAGTGTCTGTTTACTTGGCTTTGCCTTTGTGGGACAGGACAGTTTTAAACCTTTGCTTTAGAGTAGGGATGGGAAAAAATCTGGTTACATCTCTTCTTATCCTCAGAATAACACTGTATTCTCTTAACAAAGGAATAATTCACTGAATGTGAAATGCCAGGGATCCAAACTTCCTATAAAGTCAAAATGTTCTCTGAAGTGATTTATTCCTAAAAATAAAAATAGTAGGTGTTCTGGTATTCTAATCGCGGGTTTGCTGGTATCCTATTTTTTTCAGAAACAATCAGAATTGTTTTTCTTGTGCTGCAGGTTCTTTTTTTGATAAAATGATTCCTAAGTGTGTTTGGAACTGTCAACATCTGCCTCATAAATATTGTCTCTAATTTATAGGGAAAAAATAAAATAAAAAAGAAACCCAGGGCAAAATTTGTATGCCCAGAAAAATGAGAAATCTGCTGAGTGTATGAAGCTATCACGAACTCAAGTTAAAACTATCCCAAACTGAAAAAGGCTAGAATAGTCTCCGTCCTCATCCTCTCAATTCTGCATGCATTTGTGTAGAAGCATATTCATGTATACCATACAGAGAGCCCACCAAAACCCACTGCATTCATAATTGGAATTATGAAATTATGAACCAGTTAAGAAATTTTCTATACAGGTAAGAAATCAAAAGAATAAGGAACAGCTAAAAAACTTACACAAGTTTTTTTTTTAAAAAAACCCTAATATCAACATAGGTGTGGCGTTCTAATACCATAGTGCAGAAGGGCATATTCAGAAATTCACTGTGATGGCACAAAATGTTATGGAATATCTGGAAAAAATTAGTAACACTAGCTATTTTTTGTTGTGGAGAAATAATTTGTTCGTGTCATCAGTGAAGAAAATCCAAGTACATTTGGAGTCAGAGGGCTTTTACATCTAACAGGTAATAATAGTTAATAAACACAGAAGATCCTCAGCTGATTGCACGGCCAACCAATTACATGTTGTTCCTGCTAAGCATCATGTTACTCAACAAACTTCAATTGAAAAATGCAGTCAGGAATGTGATTAGAAGAAAATTATCTGGATATTAACAAACACTGTCAGACTTCAATTTGCAACTAGCTCTTTTACACTGCAGTTGTAAGCAACAACTGGAAAAAAAGAGAAAGCTAAGAGAAGTTCCTGCTTCCCTACGTCTGGATACTGCTTATATTTGAAATACAACACTTTTGATTTACACCTTTTAATTTCTAATGCTGACTTTTATATTCACATAGGAGAATTTTGCATGCTACTTCTCCTGCGTAACAAAAGGGCCTGTCCTTTGTCAATTGGTTTATATTTCAGCTTTTCTGTGAAGATTAAATAACTGTTTGTCTTCTTTAATACTTCCATCTCAGTACAAATTGGCCCAAAGAGAAAAATACCAAGGCTTCTCTTAAATCCTTATTTGCAATGTGTTGTGCTGAAGAGAGCCCCTGGGAATTCCTGCTTAAAAACAATGCCTACCAGATTAATGAGATTCATGTCCCTGAGCACGGCATACTTCTTTATTTTCCTTGTGTCCTATGAAATTATCTCCATAACACAGGGTTTATCCCACAAAATCATTTCTAATTAGAATAATTGCAATTCACTGCTAAGGTTACAAACGCATGGTTTGAGAGACTGTAATTTGGCAGCTGTCTATAATGATTTATAAAAGACAGTGAGGCAGCAAACTGGTTCTGTTCATCAGTTCAGACCTAACTCGTGTGACCTGGGGAAGTCATCTCTACCCAGATCGCTAGAAAGGTTGTGAGCATTTCACTTCAATGACATGCCACCACCTCTGCCAATGACTACTGCAAGAATATGTATACCCTAGAGGATGAGACACTCATATGCTGTAGTAATGTGAATAAATAGCTTAAATATACACAAAATGAGGTGTTATTTTTTCCCCTGCTGTGCCAGTCAGAGACAGGAAGTTGGAACATTGTGGGAGTCTCCAGGTTTAAAAAGAAACACAAACGCATTCCAAACTGAAATGTGATTACTCATAATGTTGAGATGAGTAACGAGCATTGAAAAGACATACAAGGGAAATATGCCAAATGTCAGAACACAGCTCTGATTTCGGTATCAGAGGTTATAACTATGACTACAGAAACATTACTGAAAATGTCTTCATTAGGTTTGAATTTCTACAATAGTCCATCTCATCAGATGATTATATATTGATCTGTAACATTAACATTTTAACTGCTACTTAAACGAGCTTTTTTTTTTCCTTCTTAAATTGTTTAACTTGATAAGACTTAACAGGCTCACCTTAGACCCCCAAGCCCAATGTTAAAAATTAACTCACTCCAGCCTCCAGGGCCACCAGCCATTGCAACAGTGATGCTACAGTGGGGTCAATCTCCAGCTCCCCACTGCCCTGACCTCCCTGGCTATGGGCCCCTATGAGATGGGCCCACCTGCAGACCCAAGTCCCAGCCCAGTCTCACTTTGTCGCTTCCCCAGGGAGGTGCCTGATGCCCAGGACTGGGGCTGTACTGGTGGCCCTGGACTGCCCTGCTCTTGGCTGGCCTGGCCATGACCTACCTCAGGAAGCCTCAGTGCCTCACTCTGCTGCTCCCTGACAGCAACATCTTCAGAGAAGCCCCAAACTTCCAGCGGCACAGTCTTCTGAATTGTGGAAATGCAATTTCTACCCTAAATGATTGTCTGGCTTCTGAAGACATTCCTTATCACTGCTGATTTGGTTATGCTACTAGCAAAAGCATATCTATTAAATAATTTTCTGAATCTGTCCACAACCAGAAGCTGCCAGAAAGTATTTAATTTTCATTCCATCTCAGGTATTATTCCTGTCTTTA
Organism: Ceryle rudis; assembly: GCA_033439905.1. Classification (NCBI taxonomy): domain Eukaryota; kingdom Metazoa; phylum Chordata; class Aves; order Coraciiformes; family Cerylidae; genus Ceryle; species Ceryle rudis. Next base: position 23,976 of record JAAGNO010020357.1, read on the forward strand.
TTTCTCTCCATTTATAGGGAAAGAAGAAACTGAAAATAATAGCTGAAGAGCATATCTGGAATGTCACCTTTATCAGCCAGTGGGCTCCACTTCTTGACATATTTAATAACAGTTTGGATTCAGGATGATTTATGACAGTTTCTCAAACTTTAACTAGACTACATCAGCAGTGTATGACTGATTTTGCGGAATAGCAACCAAGGTGTCCTTGTTTTGCTAAGACTTAAACGTTTATTTTAATTCCATCAGTCCACTGAAATGTTTAACTTTCTTTTGGTATTCCTGCAGAAACTGTTGGCTACATCTCCCAAAGACGTGATTTGAAGAGATATACCAAACATTTCAGTTAATGGGTTTGTTTTGATAACTACGAGTCATTAAATGCTTATAATTTGATGTACAAGTATATTAACTGCTGTAAAATGAATGCACAGACCGTAGGTTTATTGCCCAATACAGTATTATTACTGCTAGTAACTGCAAAATGATCAGGTGGCTAAAGCCTAATTGCAAAACCAAATGGTCAGGTGGCTATTGTTCAGCTGCTGGCCTTATTCACTACCCTTCATCTTCATACATCTTTTACTTAACTGTAAATTGTAATTTACTTAAGAGGGCCCCAGCACAACACTACCACAGCAAAGCCTACCACTGAGTGCCTAACCTAGACGAATGACAAAATTACTCCCAATAGCATGGGACATGAGCTTTAGTAAAGCACAGTGAGACTATATTAAGAGAAAGTTCATGTTACTTTAGTTACTCAGAGCTGTAAACCCATCAAAATGGAGACATGTATAAAGAATTAACAGTACAACACTAAAACACTGAGTAAAAAACATTTTAATCTCGCAAATAAGAACTTCAATCATGTTTACTTCTTTTGATATTTATTTGAAAATAAATGATACAGTAACTACTCAATACTAGTCAAATACTACATACAAAGTATGTAGCCAAAACTACATACAAAGTTATTCTGAACAGGGCACACTGCAAAATCAGAGTCTAGCTGGAATTACAGAGTCTAGCTGATACTGCTAATGTTCATTGTGCCTATGCAGTAAAGCATCCTCAGATTTGCCACACACTGCCTCCTTCGGTTTGAGCTATAAAATATGTTTTAATGGAATATACTGCTCTGGGCGACACCTTTTGATGGAATTCTCAGAGGGAAACATTAGCTCGGGAGATAACTGTAGCATCCGTAAGTGTCCACAGGTCAATCAGAAGCTATTCCACACCCTTGTCAAAGAGCGGAAGAAAATACAGAATTGCAATTGCCCCCCATCTGCTGAATGGGTTTTCTGAGATAGAAAAAAAACTAATTGGATTGCAATTGTCAACAAAGAACGCAACTGAATCAGTATTAACTTCACAACATAACACTACAGAATACAAACATCTGTTCTTGCGAGGTGTGCTTATCTCAAGTCTGCTGCTTTGCTGCATCTTTGGGGGCACTGGGTAGTGGCAGAAGTAGGCGAGTGCATAAGCAATCACATCTGAAATAACATCGGGTGTACTAAAGCTGATCAACAAATGGTCAACATTATCTTCTATTTTCTCTCTGTACAAAAGGAGGACTCCAGTAAATGACAGGAAAAATAGAAAATGAAATCCTAATACAACACAATAAATGTTTATGTATAAAATTGTTTTGTTTCCAAAGAACACTACATAGTTGTAAGAAAAACAGAATCCGAAATTGTATTTTCAGTGTACTACGTGCCTAAATCAATACAGAAGAATAATACTTCCACTCTGCTAAGTTTTAAATTGAACTCTCTTCACTGCAGTAGGCTTTCATTTTAAACATCTTTTACTTGGGCAAATGCTGTGATGGACATAGAAACTATTTTCAAGAAAATAGTTCTTACACAGCATATTTGTTTTACAGGTTATAAAGAGCTGGACAGACATCCTTTTGCAGAGCATGCTAACCAAAGTCTTCTAAAAGTGAAATGCAGGTCCTGGGGCTAAGTGACTATGGCTGATTCAACCATTACTCTAAAACATGCCTGAAATTAAGTTGGTCTTTCTGTTTAGGTCTTATCTGAAAAAAAAGTTTATCTTTAAACAGAAACAAAACAAGACTCCTCCTTCCCCAGTCCTGCTCTATAGCCAGGAGGGGTGTTTCTGTGTGGAAGCACACTGCCTTTAACCCAGGAAATGCTCATCTGCAGTGGTATTTATGCAGAATGGCCATGAGACAGTAGTGTAAGACAAGTGCTTGACACTCTTGATATCATATCACCTTTACTTCTGAATAAATAAGGAACAGGCCTTAGTTACACAGCTGCTATTTTTTTAGATCTTGCAGTCTCCTTAAAGGGCAAGTATCATTATCTCTCTTTCAGAGAGGAGTAATCTGAGTTTCACATGCTTGAGCTACCAAATTTACACAGAAATAAGAAAACAATTCAGATTTTAAAAGCCCAAAACCAGACTCTGAAGTATCCAACTGTGTTATCATGAACCCTGAATGTGATACGATGAACTCTTCAATTCCTAGAGAAAGTGGGAACCATAAAAAAACTGTTACTGGGGGGCTCCAGAACTTCAGAACATTCAGAAACTCCCTTTGTCCAGGTCAACAGAAAAACATCATTAATTGGGGAAAAAAAAAAAAAAGTACATTAAACTATGAGAGATTAAATTTACACTTTACATGAAAGCTTCATTGTTACTTTTGGCCAAATAATTCTCTAGATCTAGGCCAGATTTCTGTTAGGTTTGTTTGTATAGTATTCAAAGGTCTGGCTTCAATGTGTATGAACAAGTAATAAACGCATGGGTTTATGTTGTATTACTTCTTATCATTCTCCTCTGGCAATACATTACTCTTTCCTCCCCTCTGATATTATATGTCACTAAGCTGTGCAGAAAACTATTTCATGCTCTCTAGGAGGATTTCTAAAATTGAGCAGCATTCAGTTTTCAGCATCTCCTCACAATCACTGCCACCAAAAACACACTTAACAATCAAGAAATCTGTAATCGTGGTAATAACTTAGATTCCAAGATAATGTAGAAGGACCAAATGCCTTGAATGAATGAATCCAAATGCCTTGATGAAACACTGTTACTAAAAGAAGCCCTTGCCACACTACATCACCACTGGAAGAAGAATGATTTGTTTCAGTTTGTGTTGTTACTAAATTACAATAAGCATATGGCAATATAAAGCACTTCTAAAAATCTTGCTTTTCCTATAAATAGGCACAAGCATACAGTAAATGTGCTTCAGTTCTTGGTGTTACCCTCAGGCACAGGCCTTGCAAACTTCTAATTTACTAAGAAGTAAGAAGATCACTGAAACACTGCTTTGTAAATGCCTCACTGTTCAGCTATATAGCCACAGATGTAGTACAACCTCAAAGATGTAAAAAGTAGTCCTAGCTACCAATATCATAACTTGCATTATCTGGAGAAGTAAGGCTCTTTTCGTACAAAAGAATGTTTGCTTAGGACATTGAAAACATCAAGGTCAGAAAAATGGGAAGTGCATATACTCTGAAAACACCACGAGATGAAAGAGTTCGTGGCTCGGAAATTCACCGAAGCAGTGAAAAGCTATTCTCCACTGGAAAACACTGCACATTTGTGACAACAGTGGAGTAAAAACACAATTCCTGTTTCCACACGTGTTTCTGCAGACTTTCTACATATGCTCTTGACCTTCCTTTATGGTGCTTGCTCAGTTAAGCTATTCTCATTGCCGTATTTTTTTATTAGTATTATTTTTTATATGCACAAAGAAAGAATCAAACTCTGCTTTGCCTTTCCATTTGCAGTAGTACACAGGGAAAAAAGGGAACACATCCATTCTAATAGGGTCTTTCAAAAAGACAATAACTATCTGTCCTTACTGAACAGGAATGCCAACCTAGTAATTATTTCTGATTTTTCAAACTGAGAAAGAACTTAGCTCTCTAAACCCCGAATCAATGGATTCCATATTATGTGTGATCTCCATGTATATTAACAGCTCCCGATATTAACAGCTCACTGGAGCACAGAGCTGGAAGTATAAGAGTACTCAAATTCTTACGGATAAGAGTATGATTTATTTTTTTTGCTTGTCTGTCTGACAGTGATACAGCACATACTGTTTATGAAAGATGTTAAGACAGACTATTAATTTTTAAGCTCTGGAAAAATGACTCTGCAGTGTACCCATAAGATATTCTATATTACTTCCTTCTTTGCTCTTTCTAAATAATATTGTGAAGATAAAAATAAATGTGTGATTTTCTAATATTGTATTTGTGAAACAGGTAAAATCAACAGGAGAAAATTTTATGCCAGGGACCTGATTACTTACTCAATTACAGAGTTTGATTAGGAAAAAAAAAATATTATGTGGAAAAGTTCAAGGAGAGATAATTAATTTACCAGCTCCCTTTTATCCCATCCTTCTACAAATCTTTCACACATTTTTGGTTTTGATGTCTTTGAAGCTAATTTGCTGAGAAATTTATAAGACTGTGGAAAGAAAGCAGGTTAGTTACTGTCCAATGGCTTCTGTTTCAGGTGAAAAAGTTGTTTCATTCTGAAGAAACTGAAAAGAACGTGCTACCATATTAGCAAGAACTTCAGAGATCATTGTTTCAAAAGGATTTCATGTCCATTTTTGTGACCTCCTTACCAACTCATGTTAATTCACTTCCCAAGGTAAGACAAACGCATATTTTCATCACAAAGGTGGGTGTTGTGTGGGGTTTTTCTTCATTCTATTTGTTAAGAGTTTTTGTCAGACTTTTTTAATATTAGAAAGTGGTATAACAATATTGAATATCAGAATATTCGTTTATTAGGGTATTGTGCCACTGCTTGTACAGTATTTAACATTTAAAGGCATGTTTTGTTTTTGCATCTGAAATACCATTTTATCTTCTTTATGTGGCCTACAGCTTGTCTTCTTGTTGGGTGAAATTCAGATCTGTAAAAAAATGTAGAGTTTCCCTTACAAGTCTCACAACTGATCACTCTTCTTCTGTATCTCCTTTAGAATATAATATGATTTTTTAATATGATTTTTTTCTGATCATGGATTTTTCTTCTTCCTAGAAGGTAGTACTCTTGCTATGTGCTAGAAACAAAAAGTACTATATGACACAGGAAAAGAACCCCATATCATCATGATGAGGAAATGTTTCTGCAAATTTCTTTAAAAGGTCACTAGAGCCGCAAAACCCACTGATAATTGAGAATGCCAACTGTGCTACTTTCAACATCTTTGTTAAGTCTGAAGAATATCCATGTTCACAGCAGAAGCTTGTTACTAGCCCCCTCCACAAATGTAAGTCATATAATGACTGCAATAAATAGTGGCAAAGTGGTCACTGTTAC
>JAAGNO010020359.1:0-35609 GCA_033439905.1 Ceryle rudis
AGGGTATATAATGACACTTCCTTATTATCAAAGAGGGATGCGGTGTATTTTTAGAAATAATTTCTAAAACCTGTGACCTACAGACCAACTATCAAGTTGATTTGTCACTTTTGCTAGGTTTGTCAGTAGAAATGCACTTGCTGCCCTGCTCCAGGTGCCCTCCTGAGGCCCCAGCCCCAGGTGCACTGCCCCCACCCCCAGCCCCTTCTCCCGGCTGCCACCTCGCAGGTTCCCAACGCGACCTCCACTCCCCACTTCTTTCTCTACTGCTGTTCTCAGCCCGGGCTGCCATCGCCCCCCACTCCTTAGAGACCCTGTACCACTGGGCAACAGGCTGCTAAGGAACCAAAGCAGCTGGGAAAGAGCTTTGATGGGGGGGGGGGAGGGGGGGGGGGGGTTCAAAGCTCTGATTTAAATCATCTTTGTCTAATAAGCATCACAGTGAAAACAAAGCACAGACGCAGAACTAGCTGAAGAAAGCCCGAGTCATCTCCAGCCCTCCTCCTGCCCTACCAGACGGCTGCCCTGGTACGAAAGACTCACCAAAAAAAAATTAAAAAAAAAATAAATCTTTGTCACCATCTAGAGGCCCAGAGGGTATTAAGTATTTATTATAATTTCTTTCTAGATGGTTTCTCTACATAGCTCTATTAACATATACTAACACAGTTATCTTATATACAGTGTTTAATCAAGTTATAAAAGTGACATTCTTTCAAAAGGTGCAAAGTTATTCATGTTTGGACACGTAAACTACCGAGGCGAGATCTGCATCGAAAAGAAAACTTCTTCACTTCCAGAGCATCAGGCGTCCCCTGGCTCCAGCCAAGCAGAGCCACGTGGGCAGTGAGGGGAAAGTATTCTCCAAGTGTCATCAATGAAGAAGAATAAATTAGAATGGATTTGGAACTCATCTGAAATGTTACTAACGACTTTCCACTAAAGGAAGGGGAGAAGGGGTTAAAGACGTAACTAATGAAGTGCTCTCACTTCAGATCTTCCCCGTTTCTTTTCCAAGCCCCTGAAGATTCTCTACTGAAGCTGGGATTAAACACGTTGTTGTGATTTTTTCACGCTGTCACATAAGGACACGGCTTTAGATTTTCGAACGTACGTCGTAACTTCGACGAGAGGGATGCCAACCCCTCTGCTTCTTCTTATAAACACAATATTTCTTTAGCAATTACTCTCCAGTTTTTCCATTCCGGCAATTTCTAAAAGTATTGTTTAAAAAACAACTCCAGCGTTACGTGTACTCTTTAGTTTAAGCAAGTCCTAAACTCCCGCGAGATGTTAAACTGGCTGCACACGCGAAACCTGCCAACCCTCACCTCACAAAGGGTTCCCTGTGCTGCCTGCAGAGTTTGGAACAGGGGTTACAGTGCCTGGCACGGTCACCAAAGTCTTTTTTTAATTAAAAAAAGTAATTTTATGCTGTCCCACCTGGATCAGCAATGTCTTTTTAAAAGTCAAGTGTTCGTGCACTTACTAGGAACAAAGACAACCCTACTGTCTGTCGTGGGACCACGGCTGGCTTGTGAGGCCTCAGCACTCGCCACCAACACCAAGTACGACTTCTGGCATCAGAATAAAGTTGGCATGAGCAGGTTTCAGGCCCTTACTTACTGCCTTGAAGTTTTACAGCTTCTCTTATTTTTACAGTGAAGACAACGACGAGACTTCCCCAAAATTTAAGTCAATACAATCATTAGGACATAATTTGATATAAAACTGTTTCTCCGTGAGTATGTTAATTTGGTTTTGGCTTTCTAATCCTGTGGCTGGGAGAGAAGCACTTCAAAAATCTACTCTCTGGATGAAACCACAGATGTTTTGGACAACAGTCGGACCAGTTCTTCCATTAACTCCTCAGGCTGCTGGTGCTTAACACCAGCAATGTCTGAATTACTTTCAACTTCACAGCAGTGCAGCCACTCTCCATTTTTGCCTGGTTACTCAACTAAAATCTTTCATAAAAGAAGAATCAACATCAGGATTAGTTTCAATTACTGGACTTAATTTTTCAATCCTCTCTCTCTCCCCCCTTACTCCCCAAAATGTAACACTGGAAAGAAAAGTGAATGCATTAATTTGGTAATTGATTATTTCCAGGATTACATGGGTTTGAGAGTTTGATAAGGAACAAAAAAAAAAAAAAAATTAAAAATTTCCCATTTTTGACATCACGTGCTCACAAAAAACTTGTTACAGGTATAGCTCTGCCAAAGCTTTAAATTGATTCTGCTTTTTCACAACGTACAAAACAGACATGACCTAATAATGAAAAAAACCATGCAAACCAAAACTTCCCCAGAACAGGAACCTGTGTGGATACACACACCAAAGTGCTTCCAAATCAAAGGTTAGGCTAGAAGCAGACACAGCGCCGAAGCTGCCAAAGGCAGTGCAGAAGATTGAAGCCTCCAAGTGGTAGCAAGCAGTGTATTTTACATTGTAACCACCTCTACATTCCTCCAGTTGCTTCTGAAACTTCTCCTATTTTAAGAACAGCGTTTGACAGGAAAAAAAAAAAGCACTTTTTCAAGCACCCTTCCCTTCTCCTACCGTTATGCTTTACGTAATTTTAAATCACAGGTACACAGTTTAATGCTCACAGTGTCCAAAAGTTGTGAAGACTCTGTAACAGACACCTACAGCTTGAGAAGCTCAGGTTGGATTTTGTTTCCCCGAGTCTCTGGGTTATTGAATGGTATTCAGAGAGGGGGCCGGGAGCTCCGGTCCCCGCGTAGTGCTACATACCGTACGGAAGGTCTCATGCATCTCTTCACGGGGAGTATCGACAGTACCAGACTGGATCCTGGTGGTACCATATTAGCTTTTCATCCCTGCTCCGAGTTCCCAAAACTTCAGACTCTTCACTATTGTACTAAGTAACAAGGATATTATCTCTATTTTATTTAAGTTATGTAGTTTTCAAGGATGTTATGTGCTCTACGGGATACAGCGTATCTTCCTGACAAAGAAACTGGGGGAGGGAATTGAAGAACCAAAGGCCCCTTTGAAAATTAGTGAAAAATATGATGATTTCAGGTGCAGCTTTACGGAAAGAATGCAACAGTATTTCAATATTTGGCAATCCGACGTTAGTGATAATTAAATCCTTGATTGTTGACCAATAGAACTTTTGTTAAAATTTACTTAGAAAAGCTGGTTTTTGCTATCAACAAAACCAGAGTAACTGGCTTGGAATGAAATCTAGTAACTAGATGTCCCGATGAGATGAGCAATTGGTTCTGGAATTTCAGTATATGTCTGGACAGTCTGAGAAATTCCTATCGAAATAGCCACCTGAGTAGAGCCAATCTGCAGTCCCAGTGTACGGGTTAGTGCCTTGGTGAAACCATCTGTAAAAACAAGTAAATAAATAAACAGAAACAATAAAAGCAAAAAGCAAACAGAGTAAGCAGTTGTTAATAATGGAAAACAAAACCCAACTTTGCTTCTTTCACAAAACACGTGCTGCTATTTCTTATCAGAAAAAAAAAAATAAGCAGGAAATATTCTGAACATGAAAAACTATGGCATTAAACTTCCTACACAATTATCACCACCTTGTAAAACATCTTTTTTTTATCTTTTTTTTTTTTTTTACATTACCATAAAGTCAAAGAGTATGAAAAGGATTTTAAAATTGCTGTTCTATTCTATATAAAAATAGCACTGATAGTCTAGATGTGTGTACAGCTATATACACATACCCATTTTTACTTTAAATGAATGCCAAATCAGTTACACGATTCTTTTCATAAACCTGTCCAAACAGGAAACTGTTTTGTTCTGGGGAGCTGTTCTCTGCACAGACCATTAACAGATGCTCCCTTTTTAGCCACATTGACTGAAAACAATTTTATGTTCTCCGCACAAGACTTTCAAAGGCATTAACTGGAATGAGTCTGTAGCTGCTCCTCCAGGCTTTGGGAAGAGATTGCTTTCCCTTTGGTATTCCATGAAACCATGCGAGCATCCCAACCTTCTTGCCTTTGAAGAAGCACCTGCAGTAACCGGCCAGGAGCGTCCGTTTAACTGCATAGCACTGGCAGCTGCGAGAAGCAACCAGAAGGAGCAGGAGCCAAATCACACATTACTTCGTGCTACATTCTAGGACTGAGAAGTCCCTTCAATACACAATCAAAAAAGCAATTTCCGAAGCATCCAAGCCAAAAAGTCCTAAGAGTGTGAAAATAAAAGGCCCTACAGGGTCACAATGTTTTACTCAACTGCCAAAAGCTGGACGGGAATTGGATAGAGTTGAGATTTAACACTTTAGTTATTCTAGCAAATATATGAGCTCCATAGGGTTTTAAAAAAAAAATAAAGAATCAACCCCAAAAAAATCCAGCATTAGCACAGTAGTTAAGCATGACATCTTTCAGCATTTATTAGTAGATAATTCCGCCAGGACAAAGTTATCAGCTACTTTGGCTTCCAGCTACATAATCTCAGCATTGACCCAGCAAATGCTTTAAGCAACACTGCAAACTGTGCTGTCACGTGGAAAATCAAACACACACCGTCTTGAACAAACACATCTCAAGCAGCATCCCAAACGCCTCCAAGCATTAAACCAACGCCCAGCTCCCTTCCTCCTTACCGTGTGTGCCACTCCACTTCATCTCTCGCGCGCTCCTTGCGAGCGGCTCTCTGTTTCTCTTCTAGTCTCTCTTTTTCTTTGCTAGCCACATCTAACAAACATTTCAAGAGAAATTGGTTGCTTAGCAGAACAGAAACAAAAATGCAGACGACAGAAAAGACTGCAGAGAAATGAAATGTAGTTTATTTAAGCGAGAGAAAGCATTTACTGTACACAAGCTCACTGAACGATGAAAATCTCAGGCAACCAAAAAAAAAAAACTAACGGTGTCATTTCAGAAAAGCTGCTGCTACAAACAGAGCCGAAACTGAAATATTGGTGGTTTATCTGACAGAAACACTGCACCAAGACAGCAGGAAAGAACTTGGATTAGGCATAGCAGAGAGGGTGGATTTTTTTCCATTATTTGGCCATGTGGGGTTTTTTGCCAAATGCCAGAGCAACAGAGTTATGTCTGCCCACCACATGTCTTTCCATCAAGCTCCAGAGCAAGGGAACACATCTGCCAGTTCCCCCCCAGTTAACAAACATGCAAATACACCAGACCAGAGAGCAGCAGTCTCGGGATCCACCTTGGACACATCTGCTCTCCCAGACTTTTCTGGGGGAAAACTGACATCATCCATTCTTCAAAAGCATGTTCATTAACACAGGATGAAAAAGGCTGCTCTGGGAATGGGAAACTGAAGACAGTGTCCCTTTATCAACCAGCCTCCCTCCAGCCATCCCTCTCAAAAGTTACTAATGGGAATATAGTTCCTCCAGCAAACACATACCCATGTTTCCGTTCTCCATATTTCTGATATCTGGACGTAGCCGACAGTCAGTGGGAGCTAAGATTGCTTCCATGCCCTTTTCTAGCTCATTGAGACTCACAGCAAAACTGGTGAAATTGTACATCTTAAAAAGCAAATTAAAGATAATATACAAGTTACTTTGGCAATGTGGCACTGGATTCCCCGTACCGAATGGATACAACAGAGCTTCCAAGAGAAACTGCTGACTCAAACCTCCTCCCGCTGGCTAGCCTGAAAGCAAGGTCAGGATCATACAAAACTGAGGGGCTTTTGGGGAGGGGGTGCAAACAAAGAAGGGCAGAAGGGGATGGAAGTCACAGCTTTCTTTTAAGCAGTCTCTGCTTCAGAGGATCAAGACAGATTTTCCTCCGTATCTGATATTTAACAACACGTTTTTTATGAAAAATACCCATAACTAAAAGACCAAAAAGTCTTGTTGAAGCTACTGAAGTTAATATCCAGCTGCCCAGTTACTGCACCGTTTGGAAGGCTGTCTTCTAACAGCAGGGGCAGCAGAAGGGAACATGTAACCATATTTTATCCACTCTAAGTGCAAAAACCTTGCAGACAGGTTAACCTAAGACTCACAGCGAAGCAGCTGCAGTCAGAACATGGGTCCTTTCTGCCAACTTCAAGACAGCAGTAACATTTTCAGCACAGGAACAAGGCTGGCAGCTCACTGTAGTGTAACTTCACTGCTGCAGCAAGAGCTGCCAGAGCCTCTCGATATCCAAGGATAGACACTTCAACAGGGTCTCCCTTCAACGCTGCTCATGTCCCGTGGTAAGTCACTACTGATAGCAACGCAAGGACTGATTGAAACAGGTACCTGTGATGAGTTTGGTGGCCTACAATTTATTCTCCAAAGCAATTTACTGCCTGGTATGAACTGCACTGTGTCTTGAATCTCTGGCATATCATCAGCCTCATCATTTTCAGATTTAATAACATCTTCACTCTGAAACAGAGATAAGATTTGGCAAGGGAACAAAGGGAAAAAATCAGACAGTTTCAATGAGAGTTCTACAGTGATTGCTGAAGAATCTGCTCAAGTCTGAGATACTAAACAGTCTCCTGCACTTCTGCCTCACCCCTCCTGTTTGCTCTTCCTCACTCTGTATACTCTCTCTCTCATTTTTATTGTAATTTCTTGCTCCTGACATCTCCGAGTAGTCTCCCACCACCTATGTACAGCTTGTCTGTTTAAAAAACAAAATAAAATCATAGTGGTAAGTGAATGTCTTTCAGAAGCCTTTTCTCTAGTTTTCCTTCTTATCCCATGCCATAGCTTCATTTCCCCTAATGTGACTGTTAACTTCTTCAGGCCGAAATAAGCCAAGACTGCATTTTAAACCAGTTCCCATAACAGCCTAAGAAAGATAAATAATGCACGCCTGCTTTTGGATATTGCCTCATCATTTGCAAAAGATTTGGATGTGCAATTAAAAACCAGGTATGCCCTTGTTTCAGTTTGATTTCCTATTATTTAGACTCTAATAAGTATTATCACTGACAATTTTCTCACTACAGAGACTTTGTACTTAAGTTTATAAACACAGCATCTTTCCTTCCAAGCTCCTTTGTTACCAGCTGCACTGCTGTAACACATATATAAAAATCAAATGCAGTATTCTTCAAGAGGCTGCTCTCAGAACCCGAGACAGTCTGACTGTCATAGGACACAGACAGCTACATGGTGCAATTCCAAAGGATTTCACCCTAAGAAAGCATTTAAAACCGTAAGAGTCAGAAGGGAAGTTTGAAGCAGTAACATCCTAAAGTGATAGTAACACAGTTTTCCTCCCTCCCCTCATTCCCACCCCCTTTCTGCTTCCTTTCTGTCCCCTCTGACATGGCCCATTTACTTGATTCAAAAATACCCTATTAAGTTAAACAGGGCCTGTTTTATACACTAGAAAACAGCTCCATATGGTTAAGAGTCTAATTTCAATCACTTGGTTTGAGTATTCATTATTTAAAAAGACTCTTTTAGGCTACTTTCCATGTCAACATCTGGTTTACTGTTAGACAGTTCCCCATCTAAATATAGATTCAACAGGAAGGAAGGAAAGAAAGAGTTGATTTTCATAAAATGAACAGAACTTTATTATTTAAATTTAAAAAGTCAAAATATAAGCCTGTACCATGATGGAATCCAGAGCCAGAAGCAAGGCCCTGCTGTTGCTCTAGATTTTTCTGATATGAATAATTCGTCAAAAAAAGAAAAAAGTTTGAGCCTCTTAATGTTACGAGTGATTAGCTTCTCTTTTCACTTATTTCCAAAGAGCAACCAGGGTCTGCAAGACCACACTGATGTCAGGAAACCCAACAGTCCTCTGCTGCACCGTGCAACATTTTGTGTTTTCCATAAAACACTGAGGCTTTGCTGGTGACTTACCCGCCCCCGCTTACCTGCGATGAAAAAACCCCACACATTTCCAGACCCCTTTGTTGTCAAGGCTGTTTACATCAGGAATTCTGACAGGCTGTATCCCCAAAATCATAACTGACTTCGAATTCATGTAATTACTTTTTTTTAAAGCCCAAATTCTAGTTTGTTTTTTTTTGTTTGTTTGGTTTGGTTTGGTTTTTTTACATCTGGAGTTGACAGTAGAGCCACTTTCCTCATTCAAGGATTGGCCAACATCAGCTTGGGGCTTCTTTTAACTCTCCATTCACCACCATCTGACCCTTGCAATAAAGCAGATGTTTTCCTTTCTTTTCTCATATTTAAATAGCTTTTCTCCCTAAAGAATTTGTAACCTTACCGGTTTTGATTTCTTCTGTTCACCACCCCTCTTTTCATTCTTTTTGTAAGTCTCGTACGTCATGGGATCAGTGCACCACAAGCATTCGGTCCACTTGCCATAGATCACACACAGCTTCTTTCTGCTGCAGAGAAGGCAGAGTTAGCTTTTGCTTCTTACAGCACCTTCTAAGCCAAGTCGTGGAGATCCTGATCTATACTAAATACCCAGCACCCTACTTTGTAGGTTGTATTTTATGTTTCTTTGCAGATCATTTTAGAAACCAGGTATTTGATAACGCAAAGAAAAAGTTTCAGCTGATTCTCATCTTTCTGGCATCCATTCAGTCCTGCAGAACACATCCTCGTGCCTTAGCCACAGGCTTTTGTCACTGTTAAAGTGAGCCTGGGTGCAATAAAGCCAATAGTTTACAATATAGACACTCAAGCCACAAAACACATTTGGCTTTGATTAAAAATTTCTAATAACCGTATTCTCATTAATTTAAACTGAAGACTAGAATTGTGACTGCACAACAGTGAAACCAGTTGTGACCACTCTGCATTTTCCCTGGATACCTTTATTGCCAAAGAACAGACTGCAGATTTTTCTTCTAATAACCCTTAAAGCGATCGTCCTAGAATCAAGGGATTTCATACTGACACAGAGAACAGAAGCATTACTAGAAATGCTGTGGTCACAGCAGTTGTGGCCACTATACCAGCACTAAAGAAATGCCACGGTGCTCAGAAACAAAGAGGCCAAGAGGCTTTTATCACTTACTTCTTGTCCTGAATGTATCCCTCTACTCTGTGAAGCTCTTTCCCAAACAGTCCACATGGTTTAAAATTAAGGACACATTTATCTCCAGTACTGCAGAGGAAATAAGCACATGCTTAAAGAAGCAAACTAAATACATTAGTAAATTTACATTTTTACCTTATTTGAGCTTTTTTTCATAGTTACAGTTAGCTGGGGGGCTAGTTATTTATATCATTGGTTTTCTTTACGTGTGGTAAGGAAACATGTGGTTTATTATCTGATCAGAGCAGTAAAAAAAGGAACATATAGTTCAAAATTCCACAAAAAGGACTAAAAAAAAAAAATAAAATTCAATGTGCACCTGAAGACATCAGTCTGTAAAAACCAACTGAAAACACAACCATACTCCAGAGTTTGATGTATATCTAAGATTTGGATAAAACACTGGGAATAAACCAGAATGCAGCTTTGCATACAACTGAACTTCCACTATTAATCTGAAGTGCAGTGTGTTAATATCTGTTTACAGCTACTTGTAATGGGAAGTAACTGTTACAAGTCGCCTACGCAGGAGAAGCTTGTCAAGTGCATTCAAAAGTTACCTCTAACTTGCTTATCAAAAGTTCCAAACTAAATACCTTGCAGACCAAAACCAGCATTATATTTCAGCATCTTCCTTGCATCGAGATGTACACATATGTAAATAATCTCTCCATCCTGGGTCTCCTGTGTCAATGTAGGAGACAGGATTGCAGATCTGATGCTATGAGAAGTACCAAAACAGCAGCTCTGCTGGGCTAAAGCTCCCATTTATTGACAGAAAAACATGTGCAGAAGTAATACAGTTTTCATTAAATTCTCTCCCTCATCATTACGGGAGGTAATTTATTCTATGTAAGGTAAAAAGCTTTTATATAGGAAGTTGGCAGAGCAATTGACATGTTCTAAATTCACATTATCCTGGTCTGCTGTACCCATAATTTAAGGCATTTCTCTGTTATCAACACTAAAGAGAGTGCCAAATCACAATCAGCATGACAGATGTTCACCGCAAGCCTCCAACACTCCATTTAATGCTTCTGGAGTTTCAATTGAATTTCTGTTCTCTGTCCACAGGTCTGAATTTAAATGGGCAACTCACAAAGGTAAAATCTTCGTATCCCATAAGCCATCTAACCCTGTGCATTTTCTCTAGAATACCAAACCCAGTCCAACGATTGGAATCACAGAATCATTTTGGTTGGAAGAGATCTTAAAAGATCACCGAGTCCAACCGTTCCCCCAGCGCTGCCAGGGCACCACTAACTCATGTCCCTCAGCACCACAGCTCCACTGCGTTGAAACCCCTCCAGGGATCACAGGGACCCCACCACTGCCTGGGGCAGCCTGGACTAGGCTTGGACAACCCTGGAGGGGAAGAAATTGTTCCTCAGCTCCAACCTAAACCTGCCCTGGGGCAACTTGAGGCTGTTTCCTCTTGTCCCATCACTTGTCACTTGGGAGAAGAGACCAACTTCCTTCTCTCCAGGCTGAAAAACCTCAGGTCCCTCAGCTGCTCCACCTAAGACCTTGTCTCTAGACCCAAAAAACAGTCTGCAGGAAAAAAAAAGACAATGACAAGACTTTGGACCTACAAAAACCTTCCCATGAATGTGAAAAGTCAAAACTCTCTGCTTTGTAACAAAATGCACCAGCCCTTCTAAGCCAATCCTCAGTTTCCTGATCAGCATTACCTGTGATTTACAATTTCTACTGTCCCGTACTGTTCTAACCACAGTTTACCAATAATTACATTATGTACACAACAGGTTGGGTTTGTCCAAGTGTAAGCTTCATTATGCCTGGAAAGAAAAGAGAGAAATAAATCATTTCCTTGCATTTGAGATGGAACGTAAACCTGCTTTCAATTCTGTTCATGGCAAGGGCAAGATATTTAGCACTCCTGTGAACAACCAGCAGTTAATTTCAAAACAGAAAAAAAAACCCCAGACTTTTCTTTACAAGCCAACAATGTGTTGTATGTAAACATTAGTGCAAGTTAATAAAGTGATATCCCCTTTATTTTTCTTCTCACAGTTGCTATGCTTTTTTTTTTTTTTTTACAAATTCCAGCCCAACATAAACAGCATTCCAGGAATTTCTCTTTATTTTGTTTTTCAGTTGTCCTTTTAAAGTTGTTTGATAAAACACAATACTCGCAGGAGAACAGGACTCACAAACTAAGGCCTAATAGTGTCTTCTATCCAGCTACAGCAGCAGCACTGCAAAACATCTTCCTAAAGCTCTTTCTTATAAACCTCTACATTCATAATCTAGAGATTTCCTTTGGGGGATTAAAAAAACCCCAAAACAATGAACATAAACATTTGAGTCTTCCTGCAGCGAGGTTAGTCACCACCAGTTCTGACAAAGGCTTGGTATGAAGACCCTCCTCCTCAAGGGCTGGGCAGACTAACCCACTTCAACAGTTTTTCATCGTATGAACACTGAACGGTAACGGCTTTTGAACCTGAAGAGAGTGACACGAGGCAGCAAACTGCGTAAGTGGTTTCCACACCGGTTTACGAGGCCAACTCCAGTGTCACTGAAGGCAATTTTGGGAGGGGAAGGGGGTGGTTTGGGGTTTTTTTTTTGGTGTTTGTTTACTGCTGGTTGGACACGTAGCACTCTATTATAGTTTCATAAACATGGCTTTTAAAAAAATCCAATTTATTACCCAGTTCCATCCTTTCCCCAAGATTTTCTGAGCAGAAAAAGTCGTAAGAATTGAAGACTTTTCCCATTAAGTTTCACTTTGGTATTAAAGTTCTGTGAAAAGCCTTACAAAGAGGAGTTAACAGATTCTAAATCCTTAAAAGACCTTCTTCCAGGAGTGGTCAAAATGTTAAACAACAGGATTCCTATTATCACCAGCTCAGCAGAGTCAAAGCCATCTATTCCCACTCATCTTGCCATGCTGGTAAGAGAAATGCTTAGGTTACCCGGTTGGCAATCAATCCATCTTAGGAAAGCTTGCCAACTCTTTTTTGATACAAAAAAAAAAAAAATAATAAAAAATACAGAAACAAGTAGTGTCCTCTTTGTAACAAATACCTCATACTGGCACTTCCAGTAAGTATGGAGTCAACACTGCTATTTAATATTTCCAACCAGTCTGTCACTTTCCAGTAGAGAGAAAACACAGATCATAGAAATCTTGACTATTTTCCACAGCATATTTTCTTCAAGCATACTTTAGAACAATGACTACTCTTCAGCTGGGGAAAAAAATACCAGAACCCCCCAGATTTACCCCACCAGCTTTAGCACACGTTTTTATTCATGAACTACCTGACATCAAAAGCTGTAGAGCATAACTCAAAACACAAGACACTCAGGGCCAGTGCTGATCAACTGAAATATTTATACTGGAGAGGTGAGGAAGATGTGTGTTTTCTGATGCATGTTTTGAAAACACGGCCATGGAGAACAAAAACAGGGTACTTAACATCAACTTCCGATTTTGCTGCTGAAACAGTTACTTGTTTGCTCCGGCCCTGAGCAGTTCTCTGACTGCTCAAGCCAACAGAAGGGTATGAATCACACCACCAAGAAGCTCAACGTTTCAACTTCTGCTGCAAACTTGAAGCAATTATTTTAAAATAGATGCTTTAATCATTTATATTCCAGTTTAAATCTGTGCCCTGCAATTTGATTAGGCAGAGCAATAATTTTAATAGTCTTCTAAATACAGGCGGTCTCTCAATTAACACCCTTCATTCGCGTCACGTCTGCACTCTACACTAACATTCATAGTTCCTTCCACATTCAGAAGAAATTTCCTCTATTTCCATCACCATTTCTACCCAAGAACAGTTCGTACTTTTATAAGCTTTGTAAGATTAGATGCCAGCAGCTGGACAAATAAACTAGACTCTCAAAAGAAACTACAGAATGCTTGTACGGCAGGCAAGTGGGCTCTTTATGGAAACCAAATGCCTGAAAATTTCATAAGACAACATTTCAAAACTACCTCAGAGTTCAGCCCGAGGAAAGCTTTTATAAAAGCACCTTTGAGCATTCAATTGCAGAAGACTTTTTTTTTCTGCAGCTATTACCTGGTGCATCCTTGCACCCTACTTGGGAAGGAAAGCTCAGGAGTGTTCTGTGCCACCACGGCACAAATCAACTTCTAGAAAGTCATGAGAGACACATGCAATTAGAGACAAGGCTGGGAGTAATCTGGAGGAGGAAGCAATCCCAATGTTAACAGGAAGGTGATCACACACAGGAAGTGGTAAACGGGTGACAGGGCAATCCTGACAAGTTTCTCACCTTTCCTCGTCACAGTTGCAGTTCTTTCCACACAAACAATTAAAACAAACAATGATATTTAAAAACCCTGTAACAGATTTTTATCTCTTACTCTAAATTTTACATGCCTTCAAAGAACTAGCTTTCAGTAACATTCCATTTGTAAGAAATGTTAATTTTCATAATGGAAAAACTGGGTTGAATTGCTACAGCTATGCAAGCGTGGCAGAAAAGAACCGAGCCCTGAAATTAATCAGTGAAAATTAACTTCTAAGTAAACAGTTATAACCTCTTCAGCAAGAGGATTTTAGATAATCACCTATAAAGAGTCAAGAAAATGATTATCATGTATCTTTTCATTCAAGTAAATGTTAGGAAGATCAACATTAAAAAGGTATTTACATCTCATACTCACTTCAGAAGCTCCAAAGTAATTGTTCCCCGAGGCTCTGCTTCTATACTCTTTCCCCAGAATTTTAGTTTGGGATAGATCGATCCATGGAAAATAAAGTCCTTATTGAGGCCTTCAGAATAAAATGCACTAATAGGTGGGTGGTGGCTGACTTGCTCAGATATAAACCTAAATCCTAAATCCTCCCTAGCAACAACAAAAAAAAGAGCATTAAAAGGTCATTTATTTATTTATTTAATGTTAGAAGAGAAAAGAGTGACTTGATACTTTTAACAGAGTTTGAAGAATTTTTAGATGAAACCAAAGGTGATGCTTTGCCTTCCCCAGTCCCATCACACACTTACAGTTAATGAAGTGATAGAATTTGTACTCTAACCACTTTATACCCAAACCCCACACTCAAACAGCTAAATGTTTCTACCCAGAAAGGCATTTAAGGAAGTTTTACTGAAATAACTCAGGAAAATACTGAAACTCTTTAGGCAGCAGGAGAAGGTCTGAATGAAAATTCTTTTCTCTGCTGCAGATGCATCACCACTTAGTTAAGCAAGCTAGACTAACTCCTCTGACATGATCAGCAAAACATCATTTCAATTAATTGTGTCTGGTCAGGAAATTTCTTTCCTGGAAGAATACGGATCAGTTTTTCTCTGAAAAATCCAAAGAATACTCTGCCTATATCTAGAAATAAAATTCTTCACTTTTATAACAACTTCTCAAAGATTTTGAGGGGGGGTAAAAATCAGCTATATACAGAAGCATATTTAATAGATTTTTATTTATTTCACTGACTAAACAACCAGACTAGTACAAGAGTGCTAACTCAAGAATGCAAATAGCCCCAGCTCCCAATTTAAAGTAACTCTTACCTGGTTAATTCATAGGTTTCTCCTAAGAGTGGGTTAAATGGTTTGCCAGTTCTCTCCCACTGAGAAGCTACAGCAGAAACTGCAAAAGCAGCTACAGCCTATAAGCAAATTAAGAACACATTTTTAGGAGAACAGTATATCAAATCTCTGTTTAATACATCCTATTTGTTGCACGTTACACTATTTCATTATTCTTCCAAAAAGAAAGTGCTGTATATTGCTCAAGGCCAAAACACATGTAAGCCATGGGACGATACAGAAGTGGGGAAATATAAGCAGTTAATAAGAACCTCATTTCCAAAAGGAATGATTTTTTGCAGTAAATGTTGTCAGGTTACACTCTGCCCTTTGCCTCTCCTAAGAGGACAGCCTGGGTTTTTAAATCTGCTTTCCCCCTATTCTGACTGTTGCCCACACTCAGCTCACTGGGAACAGTCTTGCTTTTCCCAGTGCCAGGCAAGCATTTTTTCTAACACGGATGAGATTTCTTGAATCCTACCAGCAGGTACAAATGACACTTGGAAGCTCCCACAGGCTGGTAAGTAGGGGTATGTGCTCCACAAACACAGAACACAAAGATACACATTCCAGTTTTACTTAAGTGAAACCAGCGCTATGAGCAATACCAGTATAACCTAATGTATGCTGGCCTGGTTTCACCATATTCAGTTCCTTGTTGTGAGACCAGGCAGGTACAATATTCTATTCCCAACAGCCAGTTTCGGAAAAGACAAAAAAAAAAAAAGTCACAAAACTTGTCTCTCTCACAACAATTTTTCATCCAGTAACTTAAAAATCCTGGAGTTGCTCCACATATCAACTTAGGGTAACTTAAAGCCGAGATTTCATCCTCACAACATGTGAAAACACAAAGAGAGTTGGAGTTAAAGCTGTCCTGGAAAGGGTTGAGATCCTTGGACATCGTCAGTTGGGGCATTCTCCTGCACTACACTTTTGGCTCAAACTCTGCAGAGATCAAGTATGAAAAAGTGTCATAAATACCTGATACAGCCACAAGGAAACAGGAACCTTGTCTAGACAGAAAAATCATAGAATCATAGAATGTTTTAGGCTAGAAGGGACCTTTAGAGGTCATCTGGCCCAGCCTCCCTACACAAGTAGGGACTTGTGCATATGGGCGTTCTTACGATAGCTCCAGAGAAAGAAACACACTCAAGTGAGGAATTAGCTGAAAATGAAAGACTCTGGGAGAGAAAAGCTTCTGAACTAGAAAGTGGTAGTTGTTGCTTACCTGCATTCTTTCCAGGGGGTCTGCATGGCTACAAGCCTTATTAATGAGGTATATATGTTCCATATATTCTGTTATCCGTTGAAGGAAACTCAATGGCTCGTTGAAGACAATAGGCATGGTAATCTTAGACAGCTCCTAGGTAACAAAAAGATCAATTCATTTCTTAGACACAACACTAAGTTAATTTTAGGAATAAATTGGGGGGTTAGTTTTTTTTATAGCATCCTTCAAAATACATTTGGCAAGCCTATAGTAGACATCTACGTGCAACAGCTGAAAGGGTCTAGAAGTGCCACAGAACCCCACTAGCAATCTGAAAGGATAAAACAACTTCAAAACCTAATCTAGTAAATTCAAGAAAAATATTACCTTCTATTCTGTGGTCTGCATAAACCAGAAGAGGTTAAAATTTCCATAGATAGCAGCAATAATGTGCCAACCAGCTCATTACTGATATTTAAGTACCACGCATTTCTTTGAAATCCTCACATACCTATTTGCATAAAGTCTAACTATTTTACTGCAGCAGCCACAAATTATTTTTTGAAAGGAACAGTTACATAAAGAATAAGATTCGAATTGCTCTAACAGATTGTAGTGGTTTTATTTAAGCAACCCGTTATTTGCGTCAGAACGATTCTCATTTCGCATGTGGATACAAGACAGACGCGAAGTTCACACGGAGATTTCCAATTCCCCAGATCTTTTACTATATCCAAGCCAATTTAGAGGTTTAAATTAAAAAGTTGTGCTCGTGACTGAGAACTGAAGCAACACGGAAATGCTTAAAACTTAGTGGAAAGGAAGTTTAAGATGATGTTCCTTAAGCAGAAAAAATAAAGTAAAAAAAAAAAAAAGGCAGAAAACAGACCAGGTATTTTTCTGTGTCTTAAGGTTTAAGCAATAAAATGAACCAGTTGAAGTTAGGAGACCTAATATCCATGTGTTTCAGCCAAGCTAACTTACCAGTCCAATGCATTTTTTTAAGATGCTCCACACACTAAAATCACTTCTAGAAAACATTGGGGCAGGTAATGATGTCCTGTAATTGGAAAACAAAACAACAAACAACTGTCATTATCAGCCCCTTAAACAGCAAGACATTTTCATTTGTAGGTATTAGAGTCATTTAGAAAAGCAGGAAAACATGAACCTGGAGCTGACACAGGGAGCAGACAAGTGAAATGTCTTTTCAGTTCTAGAGAATTAACCTCTTTCAATGAGAACAGTAATGCCCCAAAAGATAATAAGCCAGCACGTACTCAGTTCTCCTTCACCATGCAGTAGTTCTATGTGGTTACCTGTGTCTCTTAATTCCATTTTCTTGAATCTCTGTCTCTCCGTTATGCTTCCCGGTCCTACTGCTTTGGTGTGGATCTAGATCAAGCATTTCTGCAACTTTATGATTTGCTTCTGAAAAATCTCCTGAAGAATTGTCAGAATCAAAGCCTGTATAAAAAAGAGAAGGCAACAGTTTTCTTAGGAAACTTATTATGTCAGAGTGCCACTCACATTTTGTATCTCACAGCGTAAGTACACTTGCACCAGGTTATTTTATTTTAAAGAATATCAAAGTGAAAACCCCTTATTACAGCGACCTCATTTCCAAGAGTATTTAGATCCAAGGACTGCATTAAAATCAGGCATTCTCAACTAATTTTTCTCACTGCTGAATATAAAATCATTTAAAATCTCCCAAGTCCTTCGGTAGCTCCTAATCAGATCAGCTGTATTGTCTCTTCAGAGCTGCAGTGCGATTATGATCATTTTGGTCAGTTATGTAGTTTTCTTCAACGACCATAGAAAAATTTAACTTAATCTACTTCTACCACTAGCAGGCAAGAAGCAAAAAAAGAGAAAAGGGACAGCTCACAGTCCAGTAGCAAACGTCCAGACTACTAGAGCAACAGAAACGTAGGATATCTAACTTTTCTTTGCCATCCACATGTGCAAACCATGTAACACTTCCCTAATGGCTGCAGCACGAACCTGTGGACACCAAGATGAATTATTCCTCGACCTCTACAAGCGACCCAAAGCATAACCTACAGTAGGTGGCTCCATTTCCCATGGCCCAACTCCATCCACTTGAGTAGACAGCTACTGGAAACACCTTTGTAACTAAATGCCAACACCCCCAGTAACAACCCGCTTTGAATAGCTTTAACCATACAATAAGTTAAGGCAACAGGAATCTACAGGAACACAAGCTTCTGTAATTGAACAGCCTTAAGTATAAGTTGAACTAAACCAACAATCTAAGATTTTAGTCTAATGATTTTATTTTTTTTCCCCAGTTACACTACTCCTCCCCCATCCCCCCCAGACCAATGCATTAATACAATGCCCCCTCACGACGGTCCCAGTATCAAAACAGAAAGCACTGCTGCTGATCACTCAGCGTAATAGAGGAACAGTTTTGCTGAAAATAATTCAAAGAGCATTAAGTCCTTTCCGAGTGCCACAGGGGTCAATTCTTCATCAAGAATCCCAAGAAGACTTCAGTTTCCAGCTTCCAATTCAAGAGGCTGAATCCAAAAGCAACGTGAAAACTCGTGTATTTGCTGGCATACAATTCTTGCCATAGTTTTGAGGATTACACTGACATTGGTTTTGTACTCCTTTCATTCCAACCATCACAACCACTTCTCTATGAGCCGAGTTACCATCACTCAGCTACAGCCTATCCCAAAGTCCAGCTGCGGGTACAGAAAGATTCCAAACTACTGCAGAGCATGGAAACACTCTAATGGAGTAAAGAAATCAGTTTGGACCAATATTATTTCAATGCTAAATACAGTAAAGTGAGATAACCTGTCATTAACTTTTTCTCTCTTTATTAGAGATACTCTCTAAGAATGTTAATAATAAGTAGTACTTCAACTTTTCCTTTTTATTACCAACTCTAACAGGGTGCTTTTACTTCATTAGAGCAATTCACACAAGGCACACATTCAGAAACAAAAAGCTGCATTTTTTTCAGGGATCAAGACTCGTGACAGCAACACTCAAAACTGCACAAGGAAGTACCACAGATACAATCTTGTTTGGTAAACAGCAGCTGTCATGGGTGATGTCATGTATTAAACGGTCTCCTCATTCTGATGTCACAAGCATGTAATTATACAGCAATAACCACACCTTCGCAGTCTCAGTACTTAGTTGGAAAGTATGATAGCCATATATATATTCAGGTCATTAAAATGAAAACTACCCTGAAACACCCATCTTAAAAACAAAAAAAAACCACAAACCAAAGCGAAACCCACCAACAGTCGACCCACAACAAAATATTTATAATTTTAAAATGCCATTTCTAACCATGTATTAGATTTTTTTGGAACCTGCTACATTACAAGGAGATGGAAAAGGCAAGTACTGCAGGGCATAATGAAATAACTCGTATTGGTTTGGCTGATGGAAGTTGGAGAACACCCACAGATGAGCTTTCTGGTACATGCGCCCTTACCCAGAAAGCTGATGAAGCACACACAACGTAAGGAACAGCATCTCATTTCACGGGCACTTCAATGAGATAAACACACCTCAATGTGAAAGTAAAGCTTCAGAACAGGAATAATCAGCTGGCTTACAGACAAACAGCTATGAAAAATGTTACTGGAATTACAGTCTTTATGTTGTACCTGAAACCCTGCAAATGCTATTAAACATTCTCTGTTTTTATCCACGCTAGTCTTTCTGTTTCTCCACGATTCAGAATTGTTTTGCCCCGTTACTGTCCAACACAATGGGAATTTAGATTCACGTTTATATATTATTTATGGATAACAATATGTTGCTGCTAAGTAAATCAATGCCAATTCAAACAAGTGTCTTGCATACAAACAACAAAAATTAAATCCCTGCTCCAGAAAAATAAGATAGATCAGAAGTGTAAAGTGTCTTTCATTAGAGTGCAGCTCCACCTAATTACTTTAAAAAAACCAAAACAAAACAAAAAAACCCACTAGGCTACACAGACAGATAATCACTAGACTTTAAACCAGACTTTCAACCTTAACTATAAACCAGCTCGTCTACTACAAGGCCCTTAAGGAATTTTTAAAAGCTTTTCCTCAAGTTCTAAGTATTACAGTTCTGTGAAAAACTACCTAGAGAACATTCTCCACAGAGGAAGTACTGATCTGGAATAAAAACAGTTGACTGATATGACTCGCTCTAGTTTTTCTAAGTTACAAAAAGAACCTTTCTCCAGCTGCCATTAAAGCCTTGAACTTGCAAAAGTGAGTAACTAAGTTTTACTTACAGAACAGTTTTTATAGCGAAAAGGCACTGGGAGTGAGGAGAAAAATTGGGATTTAAAAGAAAAATAGGGATTTAAAAGACAGATAGGGGACCACACATAGAAATAAAATGTAAAGAATTATCTTAATCAAAAGTCTCAACTTGTGTGTGTTAAGGGTGAAACAAAAGCTTATAAAGTTTGAAATTTTCAAGTCAAATACTTAAGTTGGATGCCAAAATTAATCTATTTCAAGAGTTTAAAGAAAAAGTGACTTGCCAGTAACTCTATTTTTCTTAGTTTTCTTCTTCCACATCCTGCGTATGAAACAAGTCCACTCAGCCTACGCTATCCATCCACCTACAAGGGAGCAGAGGTGCACTGGTCTAGAGTCGTGTAGGAAGGCACAAGACCGCCCCTTTTGTACAGTCAGCAGCTTCCTCAAATACTAATTAAGCCTCGTCACTCAAGACAGAAAAGGAATCAAAACGGCATAGTACTGAGAAACTTCAGACCTAAAAAGGGCATAAGGAATAGGGATAAATACCCTGGAAGCGTAGACGGCAAGTGAAGCAAGAGGTCATTTTCTCTTTGCCAGAAATTACCACTCTCCCGTTTTCATAGCAAGTCCCTCTTCACAGCGCAGAGCTGACAGGAGCCAGGCTGGCCTTTCATATGACCCACGATACTTAAAAACATTATGGCAGAATCTGCTGATTCAGTTTGACCGAGACATTATGAGAATATATAAATTTGGCAGCAGATACCTCACTTCCTCCTCCCCAAGTGAAAGCGACCGTTTCCAGTGAACAACAGCCACACAAATAGGAAACAGAAGGGCAACACCCTCCCAAATACACCAGGCTGGATGGATTCACCTGACAGGCACAGAACAGATTGCCATGGAACCGCAGGTTAATATTTAAATAAAGAAAAACTAAAGTATTCATGTTTGTCAAAAATAAATTACCCTGGTACCCGGCCAAGCATTTTCCCGTTCCGTGGCAATCCTTTCACAGAACGCTTTGGCAAACAGCTGTCTGACAGAGTGAGGGAAGGATACACTTCTGACAGAGCAGAGCCCAGTGGCACATAGCCTATAACAAGTCTCGATGAGATGAGCAAAAGCAAAGTGACACGGGCTAGAGGCAAGTGATCGAAGGGAGCTATATGCTCCCCGTCTCACCTAAAATCTCTAACAATCTGAAATTCAAAGGCTTGTCTACTTTACCTGATCCAGTCTCAGAAAAAGACTACCTCCTATATTTGAGAAAAAGCAGATGCTGTGCTGTCAAGATTTAACTGAGGTCACAGGTAACATTCCAGGAGATTCCCAAGGGGAGTACTCATTCGTGAATTAAGGATGCCAAGTGTCCAACTAATCAGCAATGCTAATAACCTCTGAATGCAAAGAAGCTTCTCTCCATGGAAACTCTTCACCGGTCAGTAACTCAATTCATCACCTATACAGCACAGTCCATCCTGCACGCTAACAAGCGTAATCATCATCCAGTCAGGGACAAACCATCTGCCAGGAGGATGATTCCCAGCCAAGCAGCACATGATCCCATCACATGAGTAACAGTTTACTGATAGGATTTGTTCTATTTTTTCTAAGTTACTTAAAAAAACAAACAAAAAAAAAATCTCTTGGATGTGTTGGAAACGGTGCTGACACTTCTGCAGGAAACTTCTCAGCCAAACAGATTAAATCCACCACAACAAAAAACAGGGGTCTCCTTAGAATAGGTTCCTGGTCTAGAGGTGGATGTCATCAATTAATAACTTCAGAGAAGTTTTGGTTGCCTCAAGGAGTGAGCTCACAGTATCTTAAAGGAGGCAGCAAACTACTCGGGCTGCTGATGAGAGCGCTACAGAATTCTAAAGCCTAACTTCCCCCGCGTCTAAAGCCCATGTCTAAATGTGGCTTCTGCCCATCTACTGATCTGACCTAGAGGAAGGAGAGCATCCTTGGAAAGCACAGACTGAGGAGTTGGCCAAGGGTGCTTCATTTTGGTAAACTTGGAACTGCAAATCCCGAAGTCTTCACTGCAGAACCCAAATGCTCATCTTGGCTCAGAACGGATCTTGATTCCAAACTCTGTATCCTGGGAGTACTGGATCTACACCTACCATGTCCAGACCATCAAAAAAACTGAGAGGCAGACACGATCAAGACCCCTTAGAACCCAAAAATATTCAGCAAACGATCATCCAAAAGATACACAGTCCACGGTGCTAACAGGAGCAAAGAGTTGCTACAGGCATCAGCAGCTGGGGAACACGAGGGCAGAAAGACTTATTTACAGTTGTTCTTAACATCGTATGTATGTATGATTTGGACAAAGCACAGCTACAAAGAACTAGGTCTAGACTTCACTAGGTTTTTGCAAATAATCCATTAAACTGTCAGAATCTTCTAAAGCATCTAGCTGGAGAAAAAGATTGAGCACCTGTCTTTAAAGACAGTCCCAAAGAAGAAAGAATTTGAGACAAACTATTCCAAACTCAGCGCTCCTTTTAAACCAAGTACCCGTCAGCACACTCCGGAGTGACGTACAGAGGGGAAATAAGTTCAAGCTCATTTAGCTGCTACAGACTATACACCCTCTATCAGAAGAGGGCTGGTGCCAAGAGCCTATAAAGACACTGGACCTTCTTTTGCTTAGAAATTTCTCTCCTGCCATCAAATTCCTCCCTGTGGAAAAATAAGATTAGGATGGGTCAAGGAGTCCTCACAGAACTGATGCACAACATCCCGCTTCCGAGCGGAGCCAGCCAGGACCACAAGGTACAAGAACATCTCACGCACAATAGGTCAAAAGTCATAACCACCTTGAGTACTTGCAAGGAAAACCAACTTTTTGAGACAGGAAAAAAAAAAAAAAAAAAACCAAACCAGATGAAATAGGACAAAACCTGAGTGTTCAAACACAGACGTCTCGAGCACTGAGGGCTGTGTATTTCTGCAGCAAGAGGCAAAGCAATGCATCAACATCAAAGCTGCACAACACAGACCTTGTACTTACAGGCACATTTCTGTTCACCTTTTTCAGTGAGGGGAAAAAAAAGCAGAAAAATCTATTTCATTTATAACCATGGTCCCGAGTTCTTTGAATTGAAAGATTATTAAAGACTCATAGGAACAATCCATTGTGTTTTCAAGGTTTTTATGGTGCAATGATTTGATTTTACAGCTGAATATGGAGTAGTAGCCCCTCTCACTGCTAGCTAGCAGGAATACAGTTCAAATTTCCTTCTTTTCTCCATGACATAATTATGACAAGTCCTATCCAGCTCCCTGTCAGTCACCCTGCTTCACCCACCCCCTCTGTTTACTCCTCACATCAATTTCCAACCAACCATGTCTAAGTCTACCTTACCCAGTTGTATCTACCATGTTACTTCCAGTCCTTCACCTTTCATGCTTCTTCTTATTCTCTTTTCATTCCCTTGATTCTACATTAAGCACTCTACACACACCACTGACAGTGTTTCTCATTTCACCTCTATTACAGGATTTCTGAGGAGACCTTTAAGTGGAAAAAGTAGGTTGAGATCCTTGAAAGGAATTTGTTGTTGTTGTTATCAAAATACTTCAAGCGATTTATTTTACCACTAAAACCATGTAAGGCTCTTAGAAATAACCATTCACCCTAATTAGTTCAAATAAAAGTACCATTTGACACTCCAGTCAAGTGTGAGGTGATTCATGTTTGCTTTTCTAGAAACAACACTGGATCACAAAGACTTTTGGCTGCCTATCTTGAAAGCATACTTTTACAGTTACTAGTTTCTGCCTAGAAAAACATTTTCTACTTCAGTTCTTCAGGATAAGTTTTCCATTAAAATGAAGAAATCAGTAACATAACATTAAAAATAACCCACAGAAGGCATTTCACCTTTCAAAGGGTCTTAAAAGCATTACCTCTCAAGCTGCTATTAAATTACCTGCACTTTACAGAAAATGAAAGCAAGACTTGGCTACTAAAGGGCTGTTACAATGATGAAATGATAGCCAGCATTAAGCTTCAATAAAAAAAACCCCAAAACAACTCATTTGCAAGTCTGGACCTGAATTATAGTTAATCCTTTCTTTTTTCCAGAAGATAGCACTACAACTTTTACCAACAGCTGTTTACTTTTTATTTATTTATTAACAGTAATACATTACTAGCCCCCTCCTGCACACACCATCATTTATAGCTTTTGTTTTTCTTGTCACCGTGCCCATCACTCACCCGTAACGGCATCATAAAACTCTTCTTCACTGTTCATCCTTCAGTGTGAAATCTCTGTACAGCCAATCCAGCTTCCTCTAATGCATCGTTGAACTTGATTTAGAGATTAAGTATGCGTGTGCTGTCGAAGTCTTCTCTTGCAAATACCCAGCTGCTTTCGATGATCTGTTTGAGAAGACAGGGGGAACAAAAATCAGCAACTTCCACATTTCTTACCCACACAAACACACACACTTGACAAATACTAATCTTCTCATTTCTTCCCATGGTAAAAGATGGATTTTTTTGCATTCATAAGGAAACAGTCTTCTCTGGTACCAAAGTCATTCTGAAGACAAACACTACCTACCACAAGAACAGCTGATGCTACTGAATTTCTACGGTAGCATATATCTTATTTACTGCAAGTGAAACTTCCGGCAAGTACGGCTAGAAGGAGCAGAGAACTGAAGGAAGAAAAAGACATCTGCTGAAACAAAAATCCTCCTCTTCAACAAGAGGATAAGCCTTACCACATCGGTAACCAAGAAAGCTGGGAACAAGAAAGAAAACCTTCCATCACAAAATTTCACTGTGCCTAAAAATGTTGGGCCTCACTGTCCATCACACAACCAATATCTAGTGACCCTCAGAGAAGTTTTGTCAGGCTACTGCTCTTGAAGAGACAACTGGAGATTTTACCCTCTAGAGAGGGTGTAAAGAAACAACAAACTTTTTCCTCAGTAAAACCAAGCACGCTGCAAATTACTGACAGATTTATGCTGCATTCCAGCTCTCCTTTATGGACAGACTAAATTAGATTTTTTCCAGATGGTTGGCAATGGTGTAACATAAACAGTTTTATTTCACCCATTTTCAGTTCAAGGAGAATAATGAGAAAATTTAGTTTCCATTCTTACAAATATTCGCCAGGTACCAACGAAGAGCCAAGTACACAATGATAAATGGAAATACTATCAATATCTCCTCCAAAACAACCTCAATCTGTCAGCCTCAATTCTTTATGATCCTTGAAGATCTCCCTGCTTTTGTGACAGTAGTTTTTCCAGAGTAATTATAACTTGCACAATTCCATTCCAATTAAGCGAAACAAAGCCAGAAGCACACGCTACTCCTACTGGAAGAGCTTGGCGTGTCTGTAGCCAATTCCTTCCTCCTCTCCACAAGAGATCAAACTGCACGATCCCTCCTGCGTTTCAAGTCCTTTTGCCTCACTGCCCAGAACAAAAGCTATTTGACTGTCTTGCACACATACAGTCCTTCCAATTCTCCAGTCAAGAGGAGAAGCTAAAATAGCTTATTTTGGAACTCATCTAAATTAATGAATGTAGCATTTGCCTTGAAGTATTATATCTGGTTTTCAGTTTCTTGTTTTTCCCCCAGGAACTCCCTATTTCCTTGCCACTGAAGGATGTTATATCATTCTCCACATCATGGTGAGTATTTGAACTTCCTCACAGTCTTCAGCTATTTCTTCTATTACAAGTTCTCACCTCCACAAGGACAAAACTTTATACAGCTGCTTGACTGTTGCTGCAGTGCTGCTGGAATTGCTCTCAGCTGGATGACAGTTTCCTTCCCTTTTCCTGTGCTGTTCTCCAGTCAGGGACCTTTAAACCTTCTTCAACTTTCTTGTTCATCAGCAACAAGTTTCTGACTTACTATTGTCCAAGTGCTGCACTCTCCTAGGCAAGGAAGCAACAGCTCAAAACATGAACAAGGCTGATACATCTATGTCTGAAGACTTCCAGTGCCAGGCTGTCAGCAAGTGCTCTGCTTGTGGAAGGGAAAGGAGCAGCACCTTCACCTCAAAATGATATAGGCAGTTCAGGCCACTTGCAGCCACAGTGCCTCAGAATCAAATGGGCTGGGTACTCAAGGCACAGACACCCAGAAAGGTGCTTTTGCCTGGGGACTGCAGCCCAGCTGCACCGATGACCGAAGAGAGACTGTATAGAGATCATTTTAGAAGTAACAGGAAAAAGCTGCAAGTAGAGGCACCTTAAGAGAACTGGAAAACCATAATTTAATGATGACAACACACCCCTGATCACAAGCAACCCAGATTTTATGGTTTATAAGACAAGCAACAAAGCTCGTCTATTTCCTCATATATCAAGGCTGTGGATTAGTATATCCTAATTAGATTTATTATGGGATTTGCGTGCATGAACAAACACTGCCACGTTCATTTTTCTTTTTGTAATAGACTGATTTCCCTACAGGAGAGATGGAATTTTTAAAGCTCCAACTGAAAGACAACAGATAAAAACATCCCAAAAGAGTATAATAGCTATAACAACAGTCCAACATCAAAATGAGTTGGTAAATCTGTACTGCGGGCTGTATTATCTTCTATTTTGTGCTGAGAAATTCCTGGTACTAGCTGTTCAGAATACTCACAATACAATTTTACTCTTTGAAATTACATTAAAAGCGAGTGCCAAAGCAATTAACAGAAAACAGACAAGCTTAACAGAATTTACTGAAGCAAGTCTTGAACAAGTTATTCAGGCAGCACCTAGTTTTTCCAGTCATCTTGCTTATTTGCATTCCAGTGCCTACAATATACAAAAGCAGAGTAGCAAGGGTTAAGCTAGGCCTAGCATGTGAAGTCAAACATTTGTAAGAGCTTCTGGTATCTTCTAATCAAAGGACTGCCATTTCGATTCCTCTGAAACAAGCTTTGCACCTCGGCGGTGATGTAAAGCCATCCACAAACAGGTTAAATGAGATACTATGCTGTCTGGTAGCATACTTTAGAAATACAGATACCAATGCTGAAATAAAAATGCCATGTTTGTCCCAAGCAAGAAACTCCCAAACCTGAAGAGAAAAGGGACAGATCTCTAACCACCTACTAGTCACAAAGGCACAAAGTCTGGTTTGTACTTTTGTTATGCAAAAGTCTCACCGGTGCCACGCAACTAGTCAAAAGCAGGTTACTCAATAGATCTCCTTTGAATTCTCACAATTTATCAGAAAAGGTTCACACGTTCCCGTGTGACCAAAGACCGCGGATGATCTTTTTCTGAAAGGACACGAGGATGTTTTGCAAAGGCAACAGACAAAGCGAAGCGTTCAGTTGCAATAAATACTGCAGAAACGCAAGAAAATACTTGTGCCATGTCCATAGGACACCTTGAAACAGGTTCCACGGAGGAGGGCATTACTAGGATTGACATACTGTGTTCCAGAAGTACAGCTGTCAGAGAGAACAAGCAGAAAGGGCTCTTCCTAAACACGCACAGCACACCGTCACATGTACTAAGACAGATGCCAAGAGGCTCGCTCTCAGGAGAAATCATGCTTCTCTCAGTGATCTTCACAGCCCCGACGCAGAGAATGTAACTATTCATGCCACCCACACTAGGGTGACAGCTAAGGTCCCGTGACGAAGAAAGAACAAAGTCGTACGGTACCTGTCAATCAGCCAGTTATGAATAACGCCAAACAAAGTGTTCTGTCAAGCCCTGCGTTGAACCTGTGACTCGACAGCAACAGGTACCAGGTGATCCAGCCTGCAGTAACATGCTTTGCTTCCAAAAGCTTAGCTCTGCACAGATCAGAGGGTCCTGTACAAGCTCACGATCCCCAGCAGTAGAAGATACAGGGAACACTTTTTCAGAGACACAGTGTCAGTAAGATCAGCCCCAGACTTCGCACAGCTCCCAGTTTTAAACCATTTCCTCCCACTTAGATCTATTTTTAAAACCAGGACAACAGAAGCGCAAGTTGCAAATGACTTTACAAAGTATCTCGTTCACTCCACACTTTGTCACACCCATGTGAGAGATGTACACGCTCTCTGTGAAGAGAGGTTCCACCTTCACAGCTTCTCTCTGAACCCAAAGGTGTGGAGATCCCCTGCCTGCTGAGCAAAGGCTGCTCTCTCCACACCTGAAAGTCAGATGAAGCTACAGAGGTGACCTGTAATGGTTGCCCATAGCATCATTTCCTTTGCTTACAGCTCTGTCAAATACTAAAAGTTGACATTTCCTCTGCCGTTTATCTGGACAGCTTTGTGATCCCTCAAACCTATCACCACCTATGCTTGCTCCTTTTCAAATTCCATTCCTCAACAGAAAAAAAAATAATAAAAAACCCCAATAGCTTATGTCTGTGTCACTAAGATCCTGGAACCTCAAAACTTATACATCAGTGAAAGAACCCCAAACGCTACTACTACCTGTTCAAAACAGCCCATAAGAGTCTAAACATTAAATTATTATGACTTAGTTAATTCAACATAACTAGTTACTCCATACTAAACTCGTTCTTCTGTGTTAATCCCCAACAAAGGCCTAGCTGGTTAACCAAAGGCTACTCCTCCTTAAAGAAACATTTACATTTCTATAGAAGGGTAAGCATTTAGAGCTGGACTGGCTGATTGGACTGGAATGCAGTTCAGCAAGCTCAGTTCTGAAGCCTGACTGGCTGACGACACCTGCACCATTTTATTCCTCCAGATCCGAAGCTGAGATTTCACACCATGCAGCAACCCTGGAAAGCCACTGTTTTGTTGACACTATCCTGCTACCTTTCCAAATCCTGTTTGGTTGATTTATTTTTTTCCACTGTTCTAGCTCTGTGAGGCATAACATAAAATACCAGGTCACGCTCACTATACAGGCACTGAATCTACTTGTGAGATCAAGGAGCATTTAAGTAAAACAGAGTACGGCAACAGTAAACGGTCATAAAAATAACACAGATGTTGGGCAGGCAGAGTGTTAGAAGTTCAATACACTGGAATTAGAGTGCCACCAAAGAGTTAAACTACCACATTCACCAGCTTTTTCACAGGCCTAACAAGGTTTTGTTGGATGCGCATTTCCACAGCAAAATTTAAAACAAATTAAGTTTATTAAGTTGAAAGAAGAATATTAGTAAGCAAGGGGGGGGGGAAGGAAAGAAGTAAAGGTTATTTGAGGCCTTCCTCACAAAAGAGCTTCCTGTCAAATCTCACGATAGAAATATTGCACAAGGAAGAGCAGGGGCAAATCCCACGAAGTCTGACAAGACACTCAGTTTTCAGGTTTTTGCTTTTCTTCAATCGGTCAAAAGAGCACAAGCTCAATTTAACAGAAACAGTATTGACATAATTATAAATTAACTCGATAAAAAGGGAAAATTCATTCCATGCTCCATATAATTCACCTAAGAGCAGATGCTAATAAAGAACAACATTTTTATTAGTTTGCTATCCTGGGTTCAGGATGCATCTTCTGGGACTCCAAAGAAGACAGTAGAATACACACACCCTTCATGTTAACACTAAAAATAATAAATGGGGGGAAAAAAAAAATAGAAGAAAAAAAGAGCACAAAAAGCCCCAAGAGTTTGCAGCATGACTGGTGGAATAAGAGCCAACTCCCCCTTCTCTTCAGTTGCCAGCTGAAATAAAACATAGCTGTAGTACTTCAAGGGACAGAAATAAATAGCTTGAACTAGAAGATAAATATTCATGTGGTTTTGCTTCATACACATCTCCTGAAAGCATCAAACTGCAGTGTTTCATCTCTGAATGAAAGCTTCAGCAAGGATGAATCT
The DNA here is from genome assembly GCA_033439905.1 of Ceryle rudis. Classification (NCBI taxonomy): domain Eukaryota; kingdom Metazoa; phylum Chordata; class Aves; order Coraciiformes; family Cerylidae; genus Ceryle; species Ceryle rudis. The sequence continues at coordinate 29,782 of JAAGNO010020359.1, forward strand.
TAATTGACTCATGAAATTAGGTTACCAACAACACTGGATCTAAAACATCTATAAAAATTACCCAAGAAGTCAATTTAATCGGTAATTTAGATACCTGCTGTAATTACTATGCACTTAAAAATCTCTTCAACTAGAGAACAGCTACACAGGGGGCAGAACCGAGAAGAGGATTTTATTTACCGAGTGAGATTTGTTTCTTACTCCAAAGTTGGAATGTAACAGCATCTTTCACCGAGGCATCTCGGCAAGATGAAACTCACTCCGCACCCACGCTAAGAGCAGGACAACTTCCTTCCCAAGGCTGCTAAACTAAGCGTGTTACACAAGATTCAGTGAAAAGGATCAGATGAAGACCTGGCCCACTGTCTTCTCCGTGTCTTTGAAGACTGCAGCTATTATGGGCTTTAATGTAGCTGGGAGTAACTAAAGGCCCTGGGGACAGATAAGTACCTGCACTGGATCCTGCTTGGACTGAGTTAACTTCCTTTTTAGTAGCCTGTAGGGTGCTGTACTGGTGACCAAAGCAGAGCTGATGACAGACCCAGGTTTTATTGCTGGGGTGCTTACACAGCATCAAGGTTTTTTCCCCTTCTCACTCTGTCCCATGCCAACTAAGCTGGAAACCAACGCAGGGGGGACAGCCGACCCCAGCTAACCAAAGGGACATTCCCAAGCGTATCCCGTCTCCCTGGGCAGTAACGCTGGAGGGGAGTTGTGCGGGGGCTGTGGTTGCTCAGGGACTGGCTGGATGTGGGTCAGCTGAGAGCAATGATGCTTTTGCATCTCTTGGTTTTCTTTATTTCCATCTGGCTTTTTCCCCATGCCTGCTGGAGTCAACCCACAACAGAACCAAAGGAGCTGATAGTTTAAGCTGAACTTATTTTCAAAGCACTTTAAACAATGGAGGCAGCAAACTGAACACCTGAAAATTTAGCTTTGAACACGAGTCCAAAAGATTTATGGCAGAAAGAAACGTATCTGTATTCCTAAGAGAAAAAAGTTTTGGTGATATTTCACAAGAATTACAGCCAACTGCATCACTAGAAGTCTGATTTGCAACTGAGTTCAGGCTACAAAACTTGTTTCTGCATCAGAACAAGCCACAGTAAGTCCTATGCACTAAGTATTGCCCCCAGCAGAAAGCTACAGTGCTGGTATCACAAGTATTACTTACTGAACACAGGTATTATTTACTGAACAAAAAAAATTGTAAAGATGTAACTGGACAGAAAATACCCTCACAGAGCTCAAGACAGGACAAGTAACTCTATTTAGAGTTCGGTTTTAATAAAGAATCCACCTACATATCTGCTTGGCAACATTAACCCACTTGGGAGAATAAACCAGTTGCACGGCACTCAGAATTATATTTAAGACAAAATAAGACCACAGAAATAAGGTTATTTGCATCTCTAAAGATAAGCAGCATTTTTGTTTCACTATTAACCAACCATTCAACAGTCTCATTGACACTGTGCAAACCCTAGAGAGAACATAAGCATGGGGAGGAGTTCTGTTCTTCTAACAAGATGTTCCTGTTCAATTCTCTCACCTTGTCCAGTGAACAAACATGCTGCTAAACGGACCATTGCAAGTAGGCTGCTGGGCCAACTTCTCTGGAGCCTTAACACGTACAAGTGTTATAGCTGAGATTTATGACAAGGATTCTCGTTTGCGCTCAACTGTACTGACACATTGTGGGGAGCAGAGTCTACATCAGCCTCTGCCACCTCTGCGGCCAGAGCTGGTTAGTGATGTGAACCACAGACACCTCAGAATTCAAACACTGACCATAGTCAAACTTTCCGTATCATCATCACCCTTAACTATCACTAGAATCAAAACCCAGTGCAATATATTAGCAGATCCTTTTGGAAGCCCTAATTAAAAAAAGGGAAAAAAAGAAAAACTCAAATGAGTAAAAATAACGCTGGTAAAAATATAACAAAGTTATCCATTCATGAAAACACATTTCTTGGCAAGCATCATAAGCATGCAAAGTTCTTTGTAATACCCCAGAGGCTGACAGCATCCCAACAGCCACAACCCTTATCTCAGCTAAAGCTGAACAGCGCAGCAAAGGAACGGAGCTCAAACACGAACGGCCCAGATCGAGGTTGCCGTTCGGTCTGACACCGAGCACGGGCGTTCTGTGTCCAACGGAGCAAGACACAGTAAGTTTGGGACTATAAAACCAAGAGGGCCGAGACTAAAAGGTCCAGATCTATTTCTGCAGCTGCAGGCACAATTCACCTTTTGTGCACACTCCCGCCAGATTTATAAACAATCACAGGAGGACAACACTGCCCAGCCTCCTGCCTTTTCTGAATGGAGGGCTGCTGTAATTTACTAAAAATCTGTCTCATTAAATTACGCGCATAATAAAATATACTGAAATAATCTAAAGGATCTGTCTAGACCAGCAAAAGAATTTCCAGCTGTATTAAAAAAAAATAAAACAAGTTTAAATAAGCTTAGTCTATTCTTGTAACTTATTGATCCTGAAAATTAAGACATTATCTTTGTGCACCCAACACAACAATAAACTGTTGAAGGGTATAACTGAAAGCAGTGGTGAGCCACATCCAACACATTCTAATTGCTTAGTGCTCTCATGCAACTTGCTCTTACGAGCCTTTAAGAATACAAAGTAAATAATTACATCGTCATACATTCCGCTGCATGGTAATTATTAACAATTCGAGGATTGAGAGAATGTATTCTTTAACTTCTATAGTGTTCTACTCCTTTAAATAATAAAAAAACCAAAAAAGAACTGATAAAACACATGAGCTATGTTGGGGTTTTTTTTGTAATAGAAAACATGTAACAGCCCTGTACCTTCCAAAGGGGCAGATACAGGGTGAGCAACTTGTTCACTGCTCTCACTTTGCATTTTTTTCAGCTCGGTGAAATGCCCCTGGGATTAGTTACATGTTCAAACTCAGCAAAACCACTCCAGATGCTGAGCACTCCATATTTAACACATTTTCTTTGCATGGCTGATTTTGGGCATTTCATCCCCAAAAAGTACAAGAATCAAATATTTTAGTTATTTCACAGAGAACGGACTAAACACTAAACATTTTAAAACATCGTCTTAGCATCAAACACAGCCCTAGAACTGATACCGAGTGAAAGACTAGAAACAAATGGCAACTTCTCAATGGCAGGTCTAGTTACCAAGTAGCATGAGGCAGCACCGAGTTGTTCAAGGACAAGTTACTTCAAATACCAAAGCCAATGATTTATCTGCTTCAAAACTGAGTGTACTCGCATTCGAATCTTGCTGTTAAGCAACAACAACAAAAACCTGACTGGTACTACGAACGGCGATTTAAAAATACAGCTTTATCAAAGTACAAAAGCCAGATTGGTGCATTTTCCAGCCAACACTAAAATACCAGAAAGAGAAGCTTTCCACCTTTGTTCCAAGTCAGCACGTGCCAAGTTCACACAGTGCAATTCACGAGAAGACTGAGGGAAGTACCAGTTTCTATCACAAAACCTGCCAGCTTAAGCAAATAAGTATCACAGAAAGCAGTAAGAGTATTAAAACGGATTTAAAGAAACCATCCAGCAGTGAAAAAAACAAAATCACCCTCCATCTTCAGTTACCAAATCAAGTGCATAGCTGTTACCAAACCATAACGAAGTGCACCACGCTGCTTTTCAGCATCAATTGATACCTTTACTCTAACTAGTCTTCAACTCCTTGCAGGCAGAGAGTTTGTTGTCCAATTATGATTTTCTGTCTTGAACTTTTGTCTTCTAAGATTATATTGGCATGGCTGAAGAGCTGGTTTTGGAGAAAACCAGCATATTTATTCCTGGACAGCAGATGTCTCAGTGTTCCCTTTCGAGCACCACTCCCTGAAGTTACACGTTCATTATGAGGTGCTGTTGAACGTTCAGGAAAGCAACATGAAAAAAATCACTCCTGATCTTATCCTAGATTGCCCTCAATGTTCTGTCACATGATCAAACATTTGTGTGACTTGACAACTATTTTAAGAAAAGCTATGTTTACAGTAACCAAAAGCCCAGGGGGTTACTTAGGGGGAAAATCACTGCTCGGAATTTCTTGCTTCTCTGCTAGTTTAGCCAGTTCTCCTACTTCCATCCCACGGCGCAGCGCTTTATGTTTGGAAGTTACCCAAGTCACTGCTTCCAGAAATTGCCCTGAGGTTTTAGGAGTCCCAGAGCATATTGGTATGAAGTTTGTTAAGACGGTAGATATCTGGTTGCCCCCAGTGGAATGTGGAGTTAATGAACTCTGGAAGCTTAAGTTGGAATGAAACTTTTTTTTTTTTTCCTTGCATCCGTAATATTTAAAAGAGAAAAACACTGTGAGAAGATGAGAAAAGTGGTACAGTAACGCTGATCTACACTGCAGACCTGTGTCTCCTTTTTACGTCTCCTGTTCTGATCTTAAATGAAGGCTATAAATTTTGAGTACATTCACAGTAAATGAAAGCAGTATTTGCTTGCATTCAACGTGCTTTGGCAGATACTTCTGAGGGGAAACCCAAGGCTGAGGGAGACACGAAAAACAAAAGGCAATTTCAAACCCGTATCTGAAATTACGGCCTGCAAGTGCAACAAACCACTTCCAAAAGGAGTCCTGAATCCAAACACAGAGATAGCACAAACACAATTAATATCCAAATTAAATAAATGGCAACATAATTTATACCTTTGTCACCATGCAGAAGTTCTGGTGGCATGTTATTTAAAAAAAAGCCTTTTTTCCTGCTATTTTTCTCATCTTGCTTGTCTCCCTTTCAGGAGCTCTGTAAGAGAAACATTGAGTAGGTAACTGAAGAACACACACAAAAAAAAAACCCCAAACTTCAATCCTAACTGCTTGCTGTGCTTCAGCTGGGGCCTAAAAGGCCCCTTGAGGCTCCTGTATTGTGCTGAAGCTCAACGCATTCATCTTGGGAACTGAGCGTCCGAGACGCCTTTGCTGAACTACAGAGCTCCAAAAGCAATTAGGGGAGAGGGGGAAAAAGAAAAAAAAAAAACAGATTAGAAAAATCCCTCCGCTAGAACTGACAGAGCTCCACCGACCTGCACAGCAACGTCCTTCAGCCCCCGCTCCCGCCCCTGGCCCCGCAGCAGCGCCCCGCGGGTCAGAAAGTGGCTCTGTCCCCCCAGCCCGCAGCTCGGGGGCCCCGGGCTCTGCCGCCCCCCCTGAAGGATGGCAGGGGGGAAGCACCAGTTCACTCCAACACGCCACCGACTCGGCCGCACCGGCCTACGGCTCGCAGCGCCCTGAGAAAACCAGCGAGCGGGTCAAGGATGCCCCGTCCGCCGGGGAAGGAGAGCACAGCTCAGGGGTGGCAGCGCTCCCCCGGGCCGGTGCCCGCCAGCGCCCGGCCAGGCCGTCCCTCGGCTCCCGCCAGCCTGACAGGACGCTCCGCGGAGCCGAGAGCCGGTAGGGACCCCCAGGGAAGGGACCCCCCGCGCCGGGCTGGGCCGCGACAGGCCCGGGTGGGGCTGGGGGAGGCGCTGCCGCCCTTGCCCTCAGCGGGGGCGCCGCGGCGGCAGGTGGGGGGAGCGGAGCCCCCTGAGGGGAGGAGAAGGGAGCGGTGCAGCCCGGAGGGGAGGGCAGAGCGGGGCAGCGCGCCCGAGGCAGGCCCGGCGGCATTACCTGACACCGCGCTCCCGCGACGGCCCCGCCGCAACACCCCCCACACACCCGGCAACGCTGACACCGAGGCGGAAGTGCGGCCCTCACAGCGATGGAGTGACACGCCTCTTCGCCAATCGTAGAGCGTGACCTCGCCCCTCCGTCGCCGAAGCGACGAATCAACTTCTCCTCC
>JAAGNO010020360.1:4666-15894 GCA_033439905.1 Ceryle rudis
TTCCACTCCTTTTATCATTAGCAATTTGGGAGAAGAGATCAACACCAGCCTCGCTACAACCTCCTTTCAGGGAGCTGTAGAGAGCAGTAAGGTCTCCTCTCAGTCTCCTCTTCTCCAGACTAAACAGCCCCAGTTCCCTCAGCCTCTCCTCATCAGTCATGCTTTCCAGACCCCTAGTTAAGACTCATTTACATTTCCAGCACAGACAAGTGGTCCAAACAGTGAGAGACTTGTCTCTTTTGTATGGGCAAGGCTCCACTGAGCATTCAGGGCTGTGGGCCCAAACTTTGTAGTACTAGCACACAAAACACTTTTGTGAAATTGTCATCTAGTATAGGTGTCGATTTTGTTGTCAGAATGACAGATAAGTACAGAATAGGTAATTGCACATATTTGTTTGTAGCTGGACTGCTATACTTTACAGCTATAAAGCCATGGCTCTAAAGTTGAGTAGGCCAGCAGGTAAATATCTTCAGGGGATCAGTAAAGGCATGGCCCATAGGGTAGGAGTTCAAAGACATGAAGCTAACCAAGAGCATCAAAATCAAACACCCTGTGTTGGTGATACTGCTCATTATCTGCCTGACTTTAAGACCATACACAAGAAATATGATGCATCTAGGAAGCTGAGTGTGTAAATAACTGTGAGCTCAGGCCTCTGGACACTGCAAAGCTTTGCTTCCCTTTGCCACATTTAGCGGCACTTACTCCTGTCAGAGATCTGAGCTGAGTGCCATTCAGAATGAGTAAGTACTCAAACACTGTCACTTACAATTATTGATGAAGATATGTGTTTTTCTTGTTAAGTCATTTGACTAATTTAATATGAAAGCAATTAATTTTATCACTGTTTCAGGTCAAATGTATTTATACAGCATTTTACTGGCATTGATAATTGACTGCTTCCCCAACACATGAAATTTCATTTCTATGTGTGTCTTCTGACTGCTGACAGCTGTAAGACATAACTTTTATTCTGCCCTTTGGCCAGGGTGGCTATGCCTGGACACTTGTTGGTCCGAGTATTTTCTTCTCCCATTAGATTATATCACACTGTAAAAGCTTTAATGTAGCAAAAGCAAAAGCTTTTCGGCTTTTAAAGCATTTTATTGATCTAAAAATACTTGAACTGTAAGTTTCATGGAAACGGTCGCTCCCAAGTGTAGTGAACAGACCAGACTGGCTAGCAACTAAGAGCTGTTAATACCGTCTGCTTAAATTATTTGGATTAAGGTCCAAAACTGCTTGTCAGTAGTGATGCCTCCCCCACAGCCTCTGCTGAGAAGTGCATCTCACCCTAAGTAGCTGTTGCTCTCCACACTCGAGTCCCAGAGCCCTTCATGCTTTAGGTCTTTTTAAAGCTTTAAAACTCGTCCTCCAGTAAATTTGAATGCAGTTATTTTTATTGTCGTCCTTTCCTAGAAAGGTCTGTTTGCAGAAGGACGGTGGCTTTTGTTATAGGCATGGAACAAAGTCTTACAGAATCTGGCATCATTAACACCCTATTTACACATCATCTTCTGGAGTTTAGTTGTTCTATGTAGGCCAAACCTTGAAAACACAGAGCTCTCCCTGCTCAGGGAAGTACTCCATGAACGAGCCCTTCTGCTCATTTGGTCTCTGCTCTGGGGATTGTGTGTTGCTGAGCCCTCAGAACAGGGACCAAAGGTTTCCAGTCAAAGATCCAGAGCCAGTGATAGACCTAAATGTCTAGAAAGAGAATTCTCCTAATACAATGCAGCAGCCAGACAAGACAAATGAGGGAGAACAACAGTGTAGTGGCAGGAATATCGACATTTCCCCCCATCTGCATTTACTCCCTCTTCTTTATAAGTATTTATCGCCAGCAAAATGTTGTGTGAGGGATTGCTCTTTTAGACCAGCTTTGGCAAAATAGCCTGGTAAGACGGGATCTTGAGCGTCAACAGCACGCATGAGCAGAGCAGCAGAAACTGTCAAAGAGGATGTTTGCCCAAACTTGTGCTGCTAAAGAAGAAGACAATCATCGGCAAGATTGAACGGTAACCGGCGAACTGGAGTCTTTTCAAACAAAGGTGGCGTGTTCTTGAAATGAAGTACAAAAGATGCACCAAAATCTGTAACTGAGGGCAGCGGCCTGGTGATGGGAACAGAGCAGAGTTTGGCAGTGCCATGAGTGGCCCCCCCCAGCACCACCACCCCTGCCCAGCACCCATGTGGAATGGGGGAGGCAGCCTGCACCCAGCAGGGTTGAGCTGGTGGGTGCAGTGCTGAAAGACCCTGTGACAGTGGCATGGTTCAGGGGGTGCCAGGGGCAGTGGGAGGGTCACACACAGCCAGAGTAGATACAACCCCAAAGGAGAAGGGGGCAAGGAGGGGACATCCACATGCAGGGGAGGGGAGTGGGCACTTGTTACTCCCTGGGGATTAGTTATAGAAGGGTGTTCAAAAATTTGTAGGAGTTCAGTTTGTGAGTGTCTAGCGTTGTGGTTTATCTGTTGGTGTTGATCTTAAATATATTATTCACCAACTGCTGATTAATAATGTGCCGTTAATATTTCAATAAACCTCTTCAGTCTTGACTTGGTTGAAACTAGGAGCCAGTTTTCCCTGTGATAGTGACGCAGTTGATCATCCCTCAGTGCTAGCAGCACTGTCCATGAAATGCTGCAGAAAGGTGAGTAATGAGTCTGGAGAATGCATCCTGTCTGTCTCAAATAGAATTGCTGTACTTTCTGCTGGCTCTGAGGGCTCTGAAATAAAGAAGAAATTATTCCAAAGCCAAAAAAGAAGGTGAAAATTTCAGAGAGAATATGCATGAGTTGAGGGAAATAATGAGAAAGAAGGGAGCAGAGAGCCGGGTCTCTCAGAGTGACTGTCCACAGGGAAAACAAAGTTCTTACTCAGCAGAGGAGCACTCTATCCCTCATATTCTGTCCAACACAGTACCTCCCTATCTCAGCCCTGCTACCAGCCACAGAGGCTGGAGCCCTCTAACATCCTTGTCTACGTGGAAATGGAGAAGACAGACTTCTCTCCACAGTATAATTTGCTCTAAGACACCACACTTAAAACCAAGTGAGTATTTAGGGGTTTTTCCTAGAAAGACTCAATTACTAAAGGAGGAAAAGCCAAAACAGGCAGCCAGCTACATCAATGGTTACATCAGACACATTCTCCTGAGCACATCTCACCGGGGAGAGGTTTTAGCAGAGACTGACACACTGGGACTGCAGATCATCAGTTAATATAAAAGATACGGTGCAATGACTGGTGAGTACTGTTGGGTTTACCACTGATAACCTCTGAGATTTGAGACGGCTGGAGAAATGTGGCTCTCACGAGGCCATATGAAACTGGCTATCATGTTCTGCTTATTTAGTTGTTTGAATAGTCCTGAGGCAGCAGAATTCATTGTATGCAATTTAAATGTTGGGGTTTTTTTCTCTCTGTTGACAAAGTCATCGCATTCCTGGCCAGCAGTTCAGTATCTAAAGAAGAAAATGTTTAATGGAAAGACTGAGGAGGGATGTAAAATTGAAACCCAATTCACCTATGATGAAATGCAGTAAGATATATGAGTACAACATTAAAGAAGGCAGTAAAGACTACATTAAAGCTTCCTAATGCATAATAACATTTCAAAACCAAATGCCAGAGAGTATATGGGACATAGTTCCAAAATACAAGATATCATTTGAAAAATATTTTAAAACATCCTCTGTTCAATGTGAAAAAATATATTTGTGTATATAATTTCTGCTGGGTTTACATTAAAACAAAATACCCATTCACTTTACAGGGTAGCCCGACAGGTTCTAGTCATTTGCTGAATTTGGGGCACATAACAACACTGCTGCTACAGTCCATGATCTTCCCTGCTACTCTGAAGGGCGGTGCTGAAGTAACATCAGTATTGAACCACCATTAACAAGCCTTTTTTAAAGCAGCTTTATTTTCACCGTGGAAACAAGAATGCATTTTGTTTACCCAGTTGTAAAATCCTAGTGAAGAAAGGGGTTTTTTTCCTGGGGGAAGAAGGAGTTGGATAAAATGAAACCTGCGTGTAGTGTCTTAAGGTTAACCTCTTGTTGACTACAGTGTGACAATAAAACAAAGAAAGAAGCACTGAAGCAGAGCTCCCTGCCTCCTGTTCAGAGAAAACATTGCCAGAATGAATTTCCCCTATTCTAACTCCAGCAACATCATTGAGAGGACAGCAGAAATTGATGTGACCCAATAGCTTCTGTAAGAGGAGCACGTTTAGACAGCAGTGCTAGGCGTGACCTAGCACCATGAGTTATCCAAGAGAATGACGACCAGTGTGTTGCCGTTGTTATCATTCCTGGAGAACAAAATAATCTGCCCTCTTTCCATTGGGTGGACCAACGAGTCACTGCTCAGTGACAGGGTTTCCTTAATGAAGTGAGTCAACAAGGAAACTGCATGTAAAATAGGAAAGGATGTCACAACAAAGCACGGGGTAACTGCTCTGGTGGTGTTTTTCAAGCCAGGGAAAGCCTACTAGTTAAATGATGTCAAAAATAAAAGGACAGAATGTCTAGAGGGGATCATAAGTGGATGGATGGAGGGATGGATGGATGGATGGATGGATGGATGGATGGATGGCAGGCAGTCTCCTTTTCTGGGGATACAATTCAAAATAAAGACTGTTGCTGAGGAAACATGCCTAAATGGTGAGATGCCTCCAAACACAGGGCTGGGGTGTTCCCTATGCTAAAAAAAGAAATAGCTGTGACTCGGTAAGATTCTTGCGAGCAGGGTCTGAAGATGAACAGAGGACCTACTGCCCTGCAGCGAGAGCTGACAGCCTAAGAAAGGGAAAGGTTTGGCTCCAAATGGTCAAAAAATATTCTATTCAATGAGAATTTATGATGATAGATTGCAGGAGGAGGAATGCTTAATCCGGACGATTTGTGTTGTCCAGTATCTATAAAGGAATGGAGAATAGTCATGTCAGTAGGATCTGTGCTCCAAGGTGGTGTCCTGGACCACTAAAAATTCCCCTTTTTGTGCTAATACTTAGTTCATATCTTTGCTTGCCTTGCTCATTTTTTAATTAATTTCCTCTTTTTGAGCTCAGTTGCTCTAAATTTTGCAATTCAGAGCAACATCAGCTGAAAAAACACATCCCGATACTTCACTGAACACTACAGTGATGGATGTAAAGCATTGTCTAATACATTAAACAACAATGATAGTTTTCTTTGTTTAAAGTACAAAACTGGCATCTTCCATACTTCTATTTATCAGATATCAATTGGAATAGCAGCTGTGACACCTTCATTTAACTGTGTGCTTTGTAACTGAGTATCTTGTAATGCTTGTGAGAGACTGTGAACACAGATTTCATCTCATTGCCCCTCTTTCACTGAACCTTAATACGTAACAAGAAGATGAAAAATCATTCTCCCTCTTCTTAGAGGAAGAAATTCCTGGGGATAAGCCATGATTCTTCTCTGGTGGCATGGTCCTGACATAAGGTTTAATGGATGGTTGATAGTCGCATAGTTCCAAAACATCAACTGCTCTTAGGGTGAGCTGAATAAATGGAGAAGTTGGTTGATGACCATCGGTTATACTTGAGGAGATGTCAAAGCTTTATATTAGATGTTAAAATCATCTTCTACTCGCAAGATTTTTTTTCCTCCTAGGAAAGGCTGAAAGCTGTGTCATAAAACTTTCTGTATTTGCCCAGCCCCTTACATTTTCAGGGATATCCTTGGTGGTGGTTGCCATAACTGGTTAAAATACATTATTTTTTTTTAAATGGGACCTTTTAAATATACAATTTCCCATGTGTTCTCACCTCAGTGAGAAGAAGATTATACTGTTGCAGCCCAAGACTGGCTGTGAACTAATACCTTGAAAAGCATTAAGCTGAAGGAAATAAAAATTTGCCACAGAAAATCAGGGTAAAGCAAGAAGATCTTGTGGGTCTCGTGCCTCTAGTTTTCAAGGGTAAGAAACTTCAACATAAATTTCAGAAGCCGAGGAATTCTGTCGACCTCTGTTTTGCAACTCCAAAGGCCACATTCTTTGAAACAATTCATCTTCCCCTTCTTAACTCTTTCTCCTGGCCCTATTTTTGTCTACATGTTGACTGGGGAAGTCCCCCGTCCCTTTTTTCTTTTTAATATTTTAGCATATGAACATGCACAGTGCGTTCAAGGGTGCATGGTAATATCATTAACAGCTCACATTTGGGAAGGCAGCAGAATAATCCCTTAAAAACACAAGGAATTTCCACCTTGTGTTTCTCTTTATTCTTTTTAAATTAAGAATCAAGGAAAGTGTGGACTAGGCTCCAGATTCTGTGAAAAACAAAACAAAACAAAAGCTCTTGATTTCCATTGGAAATGGTCGGACACAAATAGTTCCAAAATTACTCTTGGTTCAGGATCATGCACCTGGAGGACCACACACTGAAGTAAGTAAGGTACAAGGGCAGGAGCCCGTGTGCAGGAGGACACGGGCTCTGGGAAGTGACTCCCCATGGCCAATGCACAGCCTGTTCTTGCACTGCCTTGACCAGGAGGATGTTCCAAGAGCTACAAAGTCAAGTTCCAACTCTCACAGACTTGCCTTCCTGAGTTTGGATTGTAGAGCAATGCTTGTTGCTTCAGGATAATCCTTCCAGAATTACATCTAGAATTTCTGGCATGAACATTTCCTTCTTGCCTTTACAAGAGTGGTGTTGTTCCTAGTTAATCATTGGGCTACAGTGATACGGGAAACAAATGTTCAGATACCTCCTGGTATACATCACATCTGCCACCTCCCAAGAGCCATCCCCAACTAGCAAGTTAGAAGTGATTGGAAGCACTCATTGTCCCTATGAAAGCTGTTCCACTTCATGTAAGTGGAATGCTGATCCTGCACGTGTTCATTACCAAATTGGACCGGGTTCTGTGCCACTCTCCACCACTCTTTTTCTTTTCTCACACTCCCATGACCCACGTCACCCCTCAATCCTCCTTAAGATGGGACTGTCTGCCCCAAGTTTCACCAGTTTTTTAATCGGATAATAATCAAGCAGAAGACAACAGCTCCCCTGACCCTCGCTACAACAGCACTACTGGTATCAGATCGCTCAAGAACTGTGTCTTCTGCTTAGCCTGCTGCCCTTATGTGTTTCTTTAACATTTCAGAGTGTGATCTCAAACACTAGCAAGGTAAAATATGGGCTCAGAGTAGCACAGCTGTCTTCACCCAACCCTTCCCTTTAAAAAATGAAAGAAAAAAAAACCCTTAACAACATGCCTTGCTTCTTCTCTGTGCCCAGAACAGCTCTGGTCTCTGGTGCTCTGTATCGGCACATGGCCAATCTTGCAGCTCCTGGTGAGGCTCGGCAGGGCAGGGGCACATGTAGCTTGCCCTCACTGGAGCCCAAGTCACAGATGCAATGGTGAGAACCGTACCTGCAGTGCCACAGCAACTTTGTCACCTGGAAATAGCCTGGAACTAATTTGTCCCTCGGTGGAAGCAGCAGCTGAATTTAAGACTCAGCTGGTTGCCAGCCACGGGGAGAAATAGAAGTGGGTAAATCCAGCTGTCTGATTTGGGTCATGGGGAAAAGGGAGGTTGAAAGAGGGTAGCAGGTTATTCTGAAGTAAAGCAACTTGTTCTGAATACAAATTGATTCAGGTGTCTGTCTTAATTACTTTGGAAAACACCCACAACTGGGACTTAAAATTCAATTGTTATTTCTAATTTTTGTTGCAAGAATTGAATTATCTTGCTACATTGACATGATAATTTGCTCGTTGGCTGCACTCATTTTGTGACCTATATAATTAATTTTTGAATTATCGGGTTCAATTTTAATTGACGTTGATTTGATAATTAAATGTAGTTCTCAGCTACTCCAGCGGAGTCCTGGCAGTATATTTGGCTCATTGCTGTTAATAAACCCCACAAAGCTGTTTTTCCTTTCAAACTACCAGCTCAGACTAAGTGTCTTAAGAATATAAGGTAAACTAGATGGTTCAGGTAATGACCTACTTACCTCAGTCTAAACTTTTTGTGCCCTACTCAATAGGCAATCAAATGGTGTAATGATATACAAAGATATAACAATTCCCAAGACGCTTATCATGAGATAAAATTTGCTTCGACCCTGCAATAGAAGTGTTCTTCAAATGAAAAAAAAAAGTCTCATTTGCTGCTTATGGATCTGATCTTGCCCCTAGTCCAGTCAGTCTGATTTTGCTGCAGGTATCAGCCCTAAGCCCCTCCAATGCCTCAACACACCTCAGTCCTTCCTGTACATCAGCTATTTTAGATGTGCATTTTAAAGGTCACTACTGGCTGAAGTTATTTTATTAAAAAATAATGATAATCCAGGAAATATATAATACTTTATGTATTGTATTTAGACTATACTAGTAAATCTTGCATCTGTATCATGCTGTACGCACACCTATATTCCTCAACCTGATTTTTCTGACTGCTGCAGCATCTCTTCATGACCGTGGTGGCCACAAGGTGTCTTATACGTTCAATCTTGTATCAACCAGATCCACATCTAAACTAGCTGACTCAGGTTCCAGGAAGAGACAGAATCTGGTGATGAAGATCACACCCTAATAAATGTATCGCTTGCCAGAGGTGCCGTGTCTGACCTCTTGCAGAGCAAGGTTCTTGTACGCAAGAGATGTCCCGCCTTGGAGCTATGCCGCGAAGCAGAGCGGTGATTTCACTGCACTAGGAGAAGCTTCTGTTCCTGCTGATTTAAATAAGACTTACTCTTCCTGAGTACTTGAGGGTGAACAGGTGGATGTGTCTTAAGGTCAGCTCTTATGGAGGCAAAGCATGACTGAAAGATTAATCCTAGTAAATGGCATTGGATTAAACCCCGAAATAACAGCAAAGAGCCAAAAATAAATATAGCATCAGTTTAACAATATGGGTAAGCCTATGCTTCTGATGAATAGAATGAACTTGGAAGGTCAAGGAAAATGAGGGTGCCTTCAGCATGATTAGGCTGGATGTGTTCAAATGCAAACCGCAATACGGATGATTACTTATCTTGTCCAAGGCAGGGGCTCATTTAACATTTCGCTATGCTTAAATGCTGTTTAGAATTAACTCATACCGAAGGCAGTCGAGAGCAGCCTGCCACTGACAAGTAATCATTTCTTAAGATGATTGAACGTGCCTTTGCAGCGCCGGTGTCCAGTGCCACACCTGGTCCTCCTGACTGGCCGAGCTGCAGATCTTGATCTTTTGCAAGTAATATTCTTCTGGGAGAAACATCAAACCGGGAACAAAAGATATTATGAGGACATAAAAAACTGTTTTAATGGCATGAACATTGAACATGCTACTAAGATGAAATTTTCCAGTTTAGACCCACGTCCTTAGAGAAAAATGGGTGCATCAGTTCCATTGGTTTTAGAGGCTTATCTCTGAGGAAGCCATAGTCACTCTAGAACATCCCAGAGAGAGGAGGGTGACTTTTCAGCCAGACAATTGTCCTTTATATTTCTCTGGCAGTGTAAAAAATTCTCAAGTATTAAAAAGAACCCAGGTTCATACGTTGATTTTGCTGCCTATTTAAAGCACTAAACCTCACTACAGTTTAGCATTTATTAGTAGCAAGAATCCTGTTGTCCTGAATGAGCAGCTGTATAATCCAACCACACAGTTGCCTATGCAACACATTTTTCAACTTTTCAGAAACTTTCAGGCCCAATTACTGACAAGAAAGCTTATTAACTGTGCTTAGTTTGGAAAATTGGTTCCTTTTATACTGGATTAATTATTATATATGTCAGTAACAACATACTTGAAAGGTTAAAATAGTTGGGCTGAGCCTGATAATCTGGCAGGAATTTGTTCCACAGCTGGAGACCGGTTATGAAAAAATCTGTGTGTGGCTGCAGCTGTAGTCATCACTCTGAAACCTGGAGAAAGAAGCAACTTTCTAACCTGTGCAAGACTCAAACTGGTGACAGCTACAGATTTCCAGCGTGCTTTGCCAATGAAGTAATTATCACTATCAGCATTTCTACTTCACAGGTAGAGGAAGGGAGGCACAAGGATGCAGTGTCCCGAGGTGCTGGTAGAAACAAACATACAGTCAGGTAGAGAACATGGGTTTCTGATTACTGGGTTTTGGCCACTGAGATCTAAATTTCTGCACCTTAACTGGTGGCTAGCAGCCGTCAGCATAGCACCGACTGTGTCATTGTTAACACATTTGCACTACCCTGTTCTGCTCCATCAGCTGACCATGGCATCCGTACCAACCACGGCATCCGTACCAACCACGGCATCCGTACAAACCACAGCATCCATACCAACCACGGCATCCATACCAACCACAGCATCCATACCGACCACGGCATCCGTACCAACCACGGCATCCATACCAACCACGTCATCCTTGGGTTTCCTCGGTCAGGCTCCAGCACTGGCACATCATGGTAGTCAGTTCTGGAAAGGCACGGGTCAGAGGGACTAAATCCTCCACTAGCAGGGTGTCACGGTTTAGGGCCAGAGCGGCTCCTTAGACCAATAACAGATGCTCTCTGTTAACCCCCCTCCCTCCCCAAAGGGGCAGAGAAAGGGAATGAGGGAGAGAGACTCAGCCAGTAGAAAAGGAAACTGGAACAGCTTGAATGAGAATAATAATAATAATAGAATAGATTATGTACAAAACCAGTATGGAACCCAACCCTCCCCATGGCAATTCCATCACCGTTGCCACTGGTGCTGTGGAGCAGGCACTGGGGGAGTCCCAGCCTGGGCCCAGCAGCAGACGGGAGCTGTGTTCAGGGGCTGGATCCTGGTGCTGCATTCAGGAACACACAGATGAGGACAGAAGGCAGAAGGGACAGACTCCTCCTGGGATGCTCTGAGGAAGGAACTGAAACTGGACCTGAGCCAAGCCAAGCCAAGCTGGCAAAGTGGGCCAGAGGGGAGAAGAGCCCAGGAGTTCCCAAAGAGAGGGCGAGTGAGGAAGCAAGCTAGCAAGCAAAACTATAGTCCCTCCAGATCCCTCTGCTTTATACTGAATATGATGTCCATGGGCTGGGATCCCTCGCTGGCCAGTTTGGGGTCACCTGCCCTGTCCCCTCCTCCCTGCAGGTGCCGCCTTTCACTTTCCTGCGCCCCAAGTGTGGTTGGTGCACGAGATCCAGCAGCGGCCTTGGTCTGCACCCCAACCCTCGGCAGTGACTCTGCCCATGGGGTGTTGTCACTGCCAGCAGCAGCCACTGCCT